>RBNI01001077.1:0-24533 GCA_003990745.1 Jimgerdemannia flammicorona | reverse complement strand
GTTTTCTAGAAGTTCTGGATATTCTGGAAGACTGTTTTCTTATGGTCAAGATCAATTTCATATGGAGTATGTCCTCTATGCTTATTGATTTCAAGATCAGGTTGACGTCTCAACCAAAGTCCTTTTTTGGACTAGTTCTGAATGTTCAGGATTTTCCGTATTTCAGAAAATTCAAGAAACTAAGACCAGCTTAGTTGAATTGGTGTATCACTGCAGACAATACCCAATTAGGAAATTTCGTGACAGGGTTAGGAGTGGGACCTAACAGAGAGTGGATTTACTTAAGAGTGGTTTGTGGGTTATCAAATAGGTTTATTCGCTATTCATAATATTGCTATACTAGGAGTAGTTGTATGAAGGAATATTGTAGAGAAGTGCTCAGGAGTTGTGTTCAGATTGTTCAGGTCTGAGATTCTGAGGTCTGGGGGAGGGGGTATTTATACTAGTGAGGGGCTATCTGGACTATGCTAGATATGGATGTAGCACTAAGTGCTTTGCTGAGTCGGAATACAGTCACGTAGTATAGATGTGATCTGACATGTCAAGAGATCGTCTGACTGCTGAGTCAGTTCACAGTCACGTTGTACAAGGCTAATCTAACTATACTATAACTGCTATGCTATTTATAGGTTTAGGCACTGTCTGGATAGTCTTCGATGACATCACCATCGATGACAAAATCTCTGATGAAGTAGTCATCTAGGAAGAGTGGTTCGCGGATTACTTCCCCTTGTTGGCTGAGGTAATAATACATTGGAACTTCATCTCCATCTCACAGGATAGCATTGTCTGTCTTGTATGCTGGATAAGGTGTTGGTGGGCAAAGAAGTGGTGCATCATCTTCATTTTCATCAGATTTACTGTCTGCATATCTTCTATAGGTTATAGTACTGTAAGTCATAGGGTTGTAGTAAGCTGGCGGCTGTGGTTCATGTTGCTTGTACTTGGGTGGTGGAGTGGTTGATTCGACTTCGAGGGTTGTCTGAAGGTACAGGTTGTGTTCTCCAGTCTCTTCATTATAGTTGAAGTAATCGAGAGTGAATGCAGATTGGTATTTGTGCTAGTGGTCATTGTCCCAATAAGTCTTGTATGTGGTTATGAACTATTGTAAGTTCATTGGCAAGGTTGGTGGTATGATCAGAGTTGGTAGAGATCCTTGGCTTGAGGTTATGTCAGCATCAGAGGGATCATTGTCTTCTGCTTCATCTTTGTTAAAGTGGATTATATCATAGACATCTTTCATGGTGTATCCAACTTGGGGCATTTGCAGAATGTGGTCGTCGGGGTGCGGGAAGGTTCTGTCAGTAGTCTGAATGTATTCGAGATACTTGTGGTTGAGTTCTTGTATCATGTCATCAATTTGGCCATAGAACAGGGTAGCAACCATTTCGCTGGTAGTAACTCGGAGGCAGGGAATAAAGGTGCTGTACTCATAGAAGAGTTCTCGATGTTTGCAGGCGATGAGCTTCTGGTGTTGAGACATCTGGATAATGTCTGTATCATAGTAGTGTTCGACCATGTCTTCCAGAAGGTAGCTGATCTGGTAGTAGCTTGAGATTTGTCCAATCCGGTGGGCCTCATTAAGCATGTTCAGGGCATTCTATCGGGCTTCTACGAAATAAAGGAGTGCTAGGCTATGGATATTCATGAGGGGCAGAGGGGGTGTGGCTCGGTTGATAATGGTATTCCAAATGTCAGCATGGATGCGGTTGTAGATCTTGGTGGTTATGTTTGTGTGTTTGGAAGTTTGTAGTTATTATTTATTTTGGTTCTGCTTCGACGTGTCTTGGGGCTCAGTATATATGCATTTATTCTTGATTGGTAAGATTCCATTTGTACGAGTCTTGTGTTCTGTGACTTTATATTGACTCAGCTTTGTGTACTGTGACTTCTGTTTGACTCAGCTTTGTGATTACACAGGTGATTTCCAGATTTGTTCATAGGTCGCATGTAATTTCAGTAGCTTGTTAAGAGGGTGATGTGTGATTTCTGTGGCTTGGAGGTTGTGTACTTACAACTCTCCCCTTCTTAGCTTTCGACATCCTCGTTGGGGCCTTCTAATTTTGTTCTAGTGTTATTACACCATTTGGAAGGTCAAAAGTCCAGTAACATTCATTTTTTCAGAAAGTAGCATGCTCATAGTACAGTTGCCTAACACATTGGATTCACACGTTAAAGGGTCATGTGTTCAATGCCATGCACCAGAAGTGATTCTGACGTCATTCACTGCTGGTGTAAGCGCACAACCTCCAAGCTACAGAAATTACATGTCACTCTCATAATAAGCCACTGAAATCGCACGTGACCTCTGAACAAATCTGGAAATCACCTGTGTGATCATGAAGCTGAGTCAAACAGAAGTCACAGTGCACAAAGCTGAGTCAATACGAAGTCACAGAATACAAGGTTCACACAAATGGAATCTTACCAATCAAGAACAGATGCATATATATCAAGCCCTGAGATGCATCGAAATAGAGAACCAAAACAAATAACAACCACAACTTCCAAACACACAAACATGACCACTGAGATCTACAACTGCATCTGCGCTGACATTTGGAATGCCATTGTCAACCGAGCCATACCCCCTCTGCCCCTCATGAATATCCATAGCCTAGCACCCCTCTACTTTGTGGAAGCCCAATGGAATACCCTGAACATGCTTAACGAGGCCCACCAGATTGGACAAATCTCAAGCTACTACCAGATCGGCCACCTCCTGGAAGACATGGTTAAATACCACCATGATATAGACATTATCCAGATATCTCAACACCAGAAGCTCATCGCCCACAAACACTGAGAACTCTTTTATAAGTACAGCACCTTTATTCCCCACCTCCGAGTTACTACCAGTGAAATGGTTGCTACTCTGTCCTATGGCCAAATCAATGATATGATACAAGAACTCAACCACAAGTATCTCGAATATGTCTAGACTACTGACAGAACCTTCCCGCACCCCGACAACCACATTCTACAAATGCCCCAAGTTAGATATGCCATGAAGGAAATCTACGATATAATCCACTTCAATGAAGATGAAGCAGAAGACAATGACCCCTCTGATGCTGACATGACATTAAGCCAAGAATCTCTACCAACTCTGATCACACCACCAACCTTGCCAATGAACTTACAATAGTTCATAACCACATATGAGACTTATTGGGACAATGACCACTGGCATGAATACTAATCTGCATTCACTCCTGATTACTTCAACTATAACGAAGAGACTGAAGAACACAACCTATACCTTTAGACAACTCTTGAGATCAAACCAACCACCCCACCACTTGAGTACAAGCAATATGAGCCACAGCCACCAGCATACTACAATCCTGTGACTCATAGTGCTGTAACCTACAGAAGGTATGCAGATAGTGAATCTGATGAAAACGAAAATGATGCATCACTTCTTTGCCCCCCAACACCTTATCCAGTATACGAAACAGACGATGCTATACTGTGGGATGGAGATGAAGTTCTGATGTATTATTACCTCAGTCAACAAGGAGAAGTAATCCGCAAACCACTCTTCCTAGATGACTACTTCATCAGAGATGATGTCATTGATGGTGATGTTATCAAAGACTATCCAGACAGTGCCTAAAACCTATAAATAGCTTAGCAGTCATAGTATAGTTAGATTAGCCTTGTATGATGTGACTGTGAACTGACTCAGTAGTCAGATGATCTCTTGACATATCAGATCACACTTGTACTATGTGACTGCATTCTAACTCAGCAAAGCACTTAGTGCTACATCCATATTTAACATAGTCCAGATAGCCCCTCACTAGTATAAATACCTCCTCTCCCAGACCTCAGAATCTCAGACTTGAACAATCCAAATACAACTCCTGAGCACTTCCCCACAATATCCCTTCACACAACTACTCTTAGTATAGCAATATCATGAATAGCAAATAAACCTATATAATAACCCACAAACCACTCTTAAGTAAATCCGTACCCTGTTAGGTCCTACTCCTAACCCCATCATGAAATTTCCTAATTGAGTATTGTCTGCAGTAATACATCAATTCAACTAAGCTGGTCTTAGTTTCTTAAACTTCCTGAAATATGGAAAATTCTGAACACCCAGAACTAGTCTGAAAAAGGACTTTGGTTGAGACATCAACCCAATCTTGAAATCAATAAGCGTAGAGGATGTACTCCATACGAAATTGATCTTGACCATAAGAAAATGGTCTTCCAGAATATCCAGAACTTCCAGAAAACCCTTCCAGAACTACATAATAGTTACCCTGAAAAGCAACCCTCTTACAACTTGGTAGCAGTAGTTTACAATCCAATCCTGCTTCAAGATGCTTCCTCACCCCACTACAAACCCTTCTGCAAATTCCTACAAGTTGGTATAAAGTCCAACCTCTGAACTGGAATTTGTTCTGAACCATCTGACAATCTGGAGAGAATTGAACCTGACGTACAAGGACAATTTGACCTCCACACCTGCAACAAGTGGAACAAACTTCATTTAAAGAAAGAAGTACTCTGATTAAACCAGCAAATAGGTGAAACCCTATTCACCGAACTTCTTGCACTACACCCAGCAAGTCAAGATGAAGAAGGTCTTATAGAAGCCTTCTTTACTCTTCTCAACAAGAGTTTTGTCAGCTCCACAAACCTGAGTGATCTAGGACAACCAGCAGCAGTCTTTCTAGCCTTAGTTCCTCATGAAGCCCAAGCCTCTGTAGCCAAGTGGCTCAACTCTACTAACTTCCACCAAACCAGGACCAAGACCGTGTTATACTACCGATTCCAGAACAGTAAGGCCCACCATATTCTTAAGGAAGAAGCAAGAGAAACCCTTCATCAACTACCTGATCCCGAACCTGAAGCAGGCCCTGCTACAGCCCTACCTGAATCTGAAACCAATATCAAACCAGAACTTAACTTTGAATTAAGTCCATCTGAAATCAGATATACAACTGATTCTATCTACTTTGATGCCAAGTAAACCCAATTACACAGAGACCAAACCGAAGAGGAGGAGGAGTATCTCAGTAAATTTGATCCTGGATACACCACCGAAGGAGACATACCTCCATCAGGACAGAACACACCTATACAGCAACAGACAGCTATCTATCAAGCCCTTACTCCAGACCCATAACTATTACTTCAGCAACTTACATAGACCCAAAGAACCCCATCACACTCTGCACCAGTACCTCAAGTAGTACCAGTAACACCACTACCAGCAGCCCAACCACCTCCAGTAAATAACATGGCAAACCAACAGATTCTAGACCTCACAGCTCAGGTAGCCATAATGATAGCAATCATTACTGCCTTAGCCGAACAGACCCAACCTACAAAAAATCTGAGTCTACCTACCTTCAATGGTACTGTACAAGAAGTCCAAAGCTTTATTAGTATAGTTGATACCAACTTCGAAGCCAATCAATAGACCAATGAACAAGTCACTGACCATGTTCTAACAAACAATCAAGACCATACTCTGGAACAACTCTTTGCTACCACTACAGCCTATGTCTGCTGAGTTGTTACATTCTTCCGAGGACCTGCTGAAGAATAGTGGTGAACCCTTCCTGAAAAACCCCTCACATGGGACACTCGACCTGCAGTAGTTGCTCAGAATGCAGCAAACAATGCCCCAGAATATGGAGCCCATCCTGCAGCCCCTGGACTTAAACAACTCATGATTGCTCAATATCACAGTGAAATCATGATTGCTGAATCTTGAGTAAAACTCCGCAATCTTAAATTTGATGTACATGGCAAGGAGAAATTCGAAACCTTCTGTACAAAACTCAAGTCACTCCTGAACACTGTTGGCCTAGAATATATTGCCAATGATGAAGCACGAAATAGTACAAGAGCAGATCATCTATTCGATGCCCTGCCTGAATGGCTTACTAGAAAAATCTGAGAACAAGGATGCCCAGTTGGTTGTGACTACCAACAATGGTGCCTGGCAAGAATCAAGACTATGGTCAAGTGTATCCTAACAGCTGGACCCATTCTGCCCCAAAGATAATTCAACAACAAGAAAAAGACTTGGACCAAGAAAGAAGAACCCAAGCATGAAGCATCCCAAGCTCCCTCAACATCCACTTCGTAGACACCCAGAAATCATGAACCCACCCAGCTGAGTACCTTCAGGAAACTCACTGAAGGCAAAAGGAATGAACTTAGAAGAAGCGGAGCATGCTTCTATTGCTGAAAGACAGGACACATGACCAGTGCCTGCCCTAACCGAAAACCCTGAACAGCAACACGAGCAACTGTTACCACTCTGCACCACCTCAACAATCTGACCACCAGAACACTAGACTTTGTCAAGTTAAGACAAACTGCTAAGGCCCCAACTAAAGGAAGTCAAAAAGCAGCTGGATATGATCTGTATGCAGCTGAAGAAGCTACAGTCTCTAACTGAGAAGTCAAGCAAGTCTATATAGGAATCAGTATCCAAATTCCTGAAGGACATGTTGGAAGAATATACTGTCACAGCAGCCTAGCATTGAAAGGACTCTCAGTGGAAGGAGGAGTCATTGACGAAGATTACATAGGCGAAATTATTGTCCTCATCTGAAACCACAGCTGGACACCCTTTAAGATTCCCATTGGATTCTGTATTGCCCAGATCCTATTCGAAAAAATCGAGTCAAATCTGACAGTCAAGGAAGTCCCTGAACTACTGCCCACCATCTGAGGATCCAAAGGATTTGGCTCATCAAACAAGGCCCCAGCCCAATCTACCGTGAACAAAGAAGAACAATTCTACAAGAAAATCAAAGATAGATATGTACTAAGTGGCTGATGCCCCCATGGTATTGGAATGTACTCTTTCCAAATGATTGATGATTGCTTCTCTTGTATCAATGAACTGGCTCAAAGAAGAACCAACAGAAGGAAAGCTCCTATAACCGAAATCACCACCATTGGATCAGACAAACTGCTTACACTTAAAGCTTTTATCAATTGAGTACCTGTCAAGATCATGATAGACAGTAGTGCCTCAGGCAACTTCATCAATGAAGAAACAGCCAACAGACTCAAGGTCTTCACCTCTCTGGTACAACAAACTCAAGCAGTTGCCATAGCTGATGGAACCTCACATATCATTAGTAAGGAAGTCCGCAATCTATCCTTTTGAATTGGTGACTACCGAGTACATATTACCCTTTAGATCATACCACTCTCTGACAACGAAATCATCCTTGGAACTCCATGGTTAAAATAAGAGAACCCCATGATCGATTGGGTAAACCATTCTCTGACCATCAAGAAAGGACGCCACAACTTCAAACTGCAAGGCGAAAAGGACACACTCAACTCTAGTGACCCTGAACTAAAGATTACCCACATCAATAAGCTACAACTCAAGAAATTGGCCAAGAAATGCCCTCTCTTTGCTATCTCCATCCATCCATCCAAAGAAGAACTCGAAAACTCTGAAGAAGACTTTTTCAAAGTTGACAGCCATGTCAGACCACTACTCCAGAAATTCTGAGACATATTCCTGAAGAAACTCCCAAAAGGCCTACCTCCCAAATGAGCAGTAGACCATGCCATCAAGACTATTCCAGATACCAAGCCAGCCTTCAAGTCAATCTACCACATGTCTCCAAGAGAAATTGATGTACTTAAGAAAGAAATTGATGAACTCCTGGAACAAGGATTTATCAGACCCAGTGTATCACCTTATGGTGCACCAGTCCTCTTTGTTGTAAAGAAAGGAGGAGACCTGCGAATATGTATTGATTACCGCGACCTCAATGAACAGACCATCAAGAACTGTTGCCCACTACTCAGAATTGATGAAATATTCAATAGGCTTACCAACCCACAATTCATGAGCTCTTTTGACCTGCGAAATGGTTACTGGCAAATTGCCATGAAAGAAGAAGACATCTACAAGACAGCCTTCAGAACTCACTATAGACATTTCGAATTTCTGGTTATGCCCTTTGGCTTAACTAATGCTCCTGCAACCTTCCAGATACTGATGAATATCATTCTGCATCCATACCTGGACAAATTCATTATTGTCTATATTGATGACATCCTAGTCTTCAGCAAAACTCTAGAGGAACATCTTGAATACCTGGAGCTAGTACTACTGAAACTCTGAGAAAACTGACTCTTCGCAAAACTTAGCAAGTGCGAATTTCTCCCAATTTCTTGAACATATTGTCATACCAAATAGAATCAAAGTGGACCTCAGCAAAATCTTCACAATCAAAGATTGGCCCAGACCTAAGAAGCTGAAAGACCTCCAGTCATTTCTGGGATTAGCAAACAATTATAGACAATTTTTTGCCAACTTTGCCAAAATCACTACTGCCCTTACCCAAATGACCAAGCATAGCAAGAAAGAAGAACAACCCTGGACCACAAAACAAGAGAAGGACTTCAACAATCTTGTAAATTGGAGACCTGAACAAGATACATACTACCTTCCAAGCACTGAAGAATGCTTTGATAACCACTCCAGTACTTCAAGCAGCAAATCCTGCCCTATCATATGAAGTTACTACTGATGCCTCTAACCTAGCCCTTGGAGCAGTACTTATACAAGAAGGACACCCTGTGGCCTATCACTCCCACAAGTTCAATGATGCCGAAGTCAATTACGCAACTCATGAGAAGGAAATGCTAGCTATTGTAGACACTCTGATCAAATAGCGACTATACCTAGAAGGAGCACACTTCACCCTATTGACTGACCACAAGTCAATAGTCAACATCAAGACCCAGGTTACCCTTTCTTGAAAGCAAGCCAGATGGATGAAAGTCCTCACCAACTTTGACTATGAAATCCAGTACTGCCCTGATAAGGAAAACATTGTTGCCGATACAATCTCCAGACCATCTATTGAAGAAGTCATCCAAACTCTCACCCTGGTTACAAACTCCCTCATGGAACAAATTATCATAGCATGTGCTGATGATAAGGAAGCTCAAGCACTCTGAGAAATCCTGAACAGTGATGATGCTGACAAGCATACCTAATATAACCAATACCAACTCAAGGACAATGCTATCTACTACAAGGATAGATTATATGTTCCAAATAACCAAGACCTCCAAAGGACTATCCTATTCAAATATCATGATGCCCCTATAGCTGGACACTTAGGATTTGATAAATGCTACAAAGTTATCTCTCGAAACTTCTATTGGCCCCACATGGCAGATCAGCTCAAAACCTACATCACTTCCTGTGATGCCTGTCAATGCAACAAGTCCTCAACACTAGCAAAACCTGGCCTACTCTACCCTATCCCAGTACTATCTGCTAATTGGGAACAAGTCTCTATGGACTTCATTATACAACTACCCCAAACCAAGAACAGGAAAGATGCAATAGTTGTCTTTGTAGACTATCTCAGTAAACAAACTCACTTTGTACCAACTACCACTACTGCAACAGCACCAGACATAGCCATACTCTTGTTTGACAATATCTTCTACTATCATGGTCTTCCTAAGATCATTGTTAGTGACCGAGATCCAAAATTCACCAGCCATTTTTGGAAAGCCCTCTATGTACACCTTGGAATGAAACTTGCACTATCTCAGCCTTTCACCCTAAAACTGGTGGCCAAACTGAAAGAATGAACCAAACTCTGGAATAAATGCTAAGAAACTATATTTCCTACAGACAAGATGATTGGCATAAATACCTCACTGCAGTTGAGTTTGCCTATAACAACAGCAAACAAGTCTCTCTTGGAATGACCCCATTCTTCGCCAACACTGGACAAAACCCAAACACTCCTCTGACACTCATCTGAACCACTGAAGAACTCTCTACAGTTGAAGCTGTTGAAGAATTCTTACTCCAAATGTGTAATCTAAGCCAGATCGCAATTGAGAATTTATCACGAGCTCAAGAACAACAGCTACAGTATATTAACCAACTCACTAAGAAGAAACCTTTGATATTGGAGAAAAAGTTCTATTAGACATCTGAGGATACCGAGTTGATAACCTCAAGCACAGACCATCTACAAAGCTGAACAGCAAGTTTATTGGACCATTTGAAGTCATTTCACAAGTCTCTCTGACCTTCTACAAATTGGTGCTACTAGACACTATTAAGATTTACCCAGTCTTTAATGTCCAATGTCTCAAGCAATACAATGACAATGATGATGACCTATTCCCAAACTGAACTACAGAACCACCTGCACCTATCATTATTAATAACCAGGAAGAATATGAAGTTGAACAAATCCTCAACAAACGTAGTCCAAAGAACCACCCTGAGTATCTCATTAAATGAAAAGGTTATCTGATCCATGATGCAACATGGGAACCTAAGACCAGAATACTACTGACTTAGTTCAGAAATACAATTCCTTAAACAACTAAATGCCGAATACTCCTGCACCTATCAGTACATAATATATATTACTCTTCCGAACATTATAATTATCATGAACCTAATCAAGAACTCAGTAAGACAGAATAAAAGAATACCGACCCTCTGGAAAAAATAGCAAAACTGAAAGCAAGCCTATTCTCTCCATACCACTGGTGGGAAATGAGGTGTAGATATTTAAGAAGATTCCTTAGAGGAAATTCTCCAGCAGTGAATGATATCAGAATCACTTCTGGCACACGGCATTGAACACATAACCCTTTAATGTATGAATCCAATGTATTAGGCAACTGTACTACGAGCATGCTACTTTCTGAAAAAATGGACGTTACTGGACTTTTGACCTCCCAAACAGTATAACAACACTAGAACAAAATTAGAAGGCCCCAATGAGGACATCAAAAGCTAAGAAGGAGAGAGTTGTAAGCACACAACCTCCAAGCCACAGAAATTACACATCACCCTCATAACAAGCCACTGAAATCACACGCGACCTCTGAACAAATCTGGAAATCACCTGTGCGATCATGAAGCTGAGTCAAATAGAAGTCACAGCACATAAAGCTGAGTCAATACGAAGTCACAGAATACAAGATTCACACAAATGGAATCTTACCAATCAAGAACAGATACATATATACCGAGCCCTGAGACACGTCAAAATAGAGAACCAAAACAAATAACAATTACAACTTCTAAATACACAAATATGACCACTGAGATCTACAACCACATCCACACTGACATTTGGAATGCCATTGTCAACCAAGCCACACCCCCTCTGCCCCTCATGAATATCCATAGCCTAGTACCCCTCTACTTTGTGGAAGCCTGATGGAATGCCCTGAACATGCTTAACGAGGCCCACTGGATCGAACAAATCTCAAGCTACTACCAGATCAGCTGCCTCCTGGAAGACATGGTCGAACACCACTATGATACAGACATTACTCAGATGTCTCAACACCAGAAGCTCATCGCCCACAAACACTGAGAACTCTTTTATGAGTACAGCACCTTTATTCCCTACCTCCGAGTTACTACTAGCGAAATGGTTGCTACTCTGTCCTATGGCCAAATCAATAATATGATACAAGAACTCAACCACAAGTATCTCAAATATGTCCAGACTACCGACAGAACCTTCTCGCACCCTGATGACCACATCCTACAAATGTCCCAAGTTGGATATGCCATGAAGGACATCTATGATATAATCCACTTCGACAAAGATAAAGCAGAAGACAATGACCCCTCTAATGCTGACATGAGATCAAGCCAAGAATCTCTACCAACCCTGATCACACCACCAACCTTGCTGATGAACTTACAACAGTTCATAACCATATATGAGACTTATTGGGACAATGACCACTGGCATAAATACTAACCCATGTTCACTCTCGATTACTTCAACTACAATGAAGAGACTGGAGAACACAACCTATACCTTCAGACAACCCTTGAGATCGAACCAACCACCCCACTACCCAAGTATGAGTGACATGAGCCACAGCCACCAGCATACTACAATCCTGCGACTCATAGTGCTATAACCTACAGAAGGTATGTAGACAGCGAATCTGATGAAAATGAAGATGATGCACCACTTCTTCACCCCCCAACACCTTATCCAGTATATGAAACAGATGATGCTATACTGTGGGATGGAGATGAAGTTCCGATGTATTATTACCTCAGCCAACAAGGAGAAGTAATCCACGAACCACTCTTCCTAGACGACTACTTTATCAGAGATGATGTCATTAATAGTGATGTCATTGAAGACTATCCAGACAGTGCCTAAAACCTATAAATAGCTTAGCAGTCATAGTATAGTTAGATTAGTCTTGTACGATGTGACTGTGAACTAACTCAGTAGTCAGATGATCTCTTGACATGTCAGATCACACTTATACTACGTGACTTCATTCTAACTCAGTAAAGCACTTAGTGCTACATCCATATTTAGCATAGTCCAGATAGCCCCTCACTAGTATAAATACCTCCTCTCCCAGATCTCAGAATCTCAGACTTGAACAATCTGAACACAACTCCTGAGCACTTCCCCACAATATCCCTTCACACAACTACTCCTAGTATAGCAATATCATAAATAGCAAATAAACCTATATAATAATCCACAAACCACTCTTAAGTAAATCCGCACCCCGTTAGGTCTTACTGCTAACCCCATCACGAAATTTCCTAATTGGGTATTGTCTGCAGCGATACACCAATTCAACTAAGCTGGTCTTAGTTTCTTGAACTTCCTGAAATATGGAAAATCCTGAACACTCAGAACTAGTCCAAAAAAGGACTTTGGTTGAGATGTCAACCCAATCTTGAAATCAATAAGCGTAGAGGATGTACTCCATATGAAATTGATCTTAACCATAAGAAAACAGTCTTCCAGAATATCCAGAACTTTCGGAAAACTCTTCTAGAACTACATAACGGTTACCCTAAAAAGCAACCCACTTACAGCTGGAGAATTTTCTCTAAGGAATCTTCTTAAATGTCTACACCTCATTTCCCACCAGTGGTATGGGGAGAATAGGCTGGCTTTTAGTTTTGCTATTTTTCTAGAGGGTCGGTATTCTTTTGTTCTATCTTGCTGAGTTCTTGGTTTTTTGTTCATGATAATTATAGTGTTTGGGAAGGTATAATATATAGTGTGAACTGATAGGTGCAAGAGTGTTCAGATTTTAGTTGTTCAAGGAATCGTATTCCTGAACTAAGTCAGTAGTATTCTGGAGATTGGTCTTGGGTTCCCATGTTGCATCATGGATCAGATAACCTTTCCATTTAATGAAATACTCAGGGTGGTTCTTGTGGCCACGTTTGTTGAGGATTTGTTCAACTTCGTATTCTTCCTGGTCATTAATAATGACAGGTACAGGTGGTTTTGTGGTTCGGTTTAGGAATAGTTCATCATCGTTCTCATTGTATCACTTGAGATATTGGACATTGAAGACTGGGTGAATCTTAATAGTATCCAGTAGTACCAATTTGTAGGAGGTTGGAGAGACTTGTGAAATGACTTCAAATGGTCCAATGAACTTGCTGTTCAGCTTTGTAGATGGTCTGTGCTTGAGGTTGTCAACTCAGTATTCTCAGATGTCTAGTAGAACTTTTTCTCCAATGTCAAAGGTTTCTTCTCAGCAATATTGATTAACATACTGTGACTGTTGTTCTTGAGCTTGTGATAAATTCTCAATTGCGATCTGGCTTAGATTATGCATTCAGAGTAAGAATTCTTCAATAGCTTCAACTGTAGAGGGTTCTTCAGTGGTTTGGATGAGTATTAGAGGAGTGTTTGGGTTTTGTCCAGTGTTGGTGAAGAATGGAGTCATTCCAAGAGAGGCTTGCTTGCTGTTGTTATAGGCAAACTCGACTGCAGTGAGGTATTCATACCAATCATCTTGTCTGTAGGAAACATAGTTTCTTAGCATTTATTCCAGGGTTCAGTTCATTCTTTTGGTTTGGCCATTGGTTTCAGGGTAAAAGGCTGTAGATAGTGCAAGTTTTATTCCAAGGTGTGCATAGAGGGCTTTCCAAAAATAGCTGGTGAATTTTGGATCTCAGTCACTAACAATGATCTTAGGAAGACCATGATAGTGGAAGATATTGTCAAACAAGAGTGTGGCTATATCTGGTGCTGTTGCAGTGGTAGTAGTAGGCACAAAGTGAGCTTGTTTGCTGAGATAGTCCACAAAGACCACAATTGCATTTTTTCCATTCTTGGTTTGGGGTAGTTGTACAATGAAGTCTATAGAGACTTGTTCCCAATTAGCAGATGATACTGGGATAGGGTGGAGTAGGCCAGGTTTTGCTAGTATTGAGGACTTGTTCTATTGGCAGGCATCACAGGAAGTGATGTAGGTTTTGAGCTGGTGTAAGAGGGTTGCTTTTTTGAGTAACCATTACGTAGTTCTGGAAGAGTATTCTAGAAGTTCTAGATATTCTGGAAGACTGTTTTCTTATGGTCAAGATCAATTTCATATGGAGTACGTCCTCTATGCTTATTGATTTCAAGATTGGGTTGACATCTCAACCAAAGTCCTTTTTTGGACTAGTTCTGGATGTTCAGGATTTTCTATATTTCAGGAAGTTCAAGAGACTAAGACCAGCTTAGTTGAATTGGCGTATCGCTGCAGACAATACCCAATTAGGAAATTTCGTGATGGGGTTAGGAGTAGGACCTAATGGGGAGCGGATTTACTTAAGAGAGGTTTGTGGTTTATTAAATAGGTTTAATCGCTATTCATGATATTGCTATACTAGGAGTAGTTGTGTGGGGAATATTGGGAAAGTGTTCAGGAATGTTCTTGTGTGTTTGAGTCTGAGATTCTGAGGTCTGGGGGAGGGGGTATTTATACTAGTGAGGGGCTATCTGGACTATGCTAAATATGGGTGTAGCACTAAGTGCTTTGCTGAGTCAGAATGCAGTCACGTAGTACAAGTGTGATCTGACATGTCAAGAGATCATCTGACTGCTGAGTCAGTTCACAGTCACGTCGTACAAAGCTAATCTAACTATACTATGACTGCTAATCTATTTATAGGTTTACATGCTGTCTGGGTAGTCTTCGATGATATCACCATCGATGACATCATCTCTGATGAAGTAGTCATCTAGGAAGAGTGGTTCGCAGATTACTTCTTCTTGTTGGCTGAGGTAATAATACATTGGGACTTCATCTCCATCCCATAGGATAGCATCATCTGTCTCGTATGCTGGATAAGGTGTTGGTGGGCGAAGGAGGAGTGCATTGTCTTCACTTTCATCAGATTCGCTGTCTGCGTACCTTCTATAGGTTACAGCACTGTGAGTCATGGGGTTGTAGTAAGCTGGCAGCTGTGGTTCATGTTGCTCATACTCGGGTGGTGGAGTGGTTGGTTCGATCTCAAGAGTTGTCTGAAGGTACAGGTTGTGTTCTTCGGTCCCTTCATTGTAGTTGAAGTAATCGGGGGTGAATGCAGGTTGGTATTCATGCCAGTGGTCATTGTCCCAATAAGTCTCGTATGTAGTTATGAACTGTTGTAAGTTCATCGGCAGAGTTGGTGGTATGATCAGAGTTGGAAGAGATCCTTGACTTGAGGTCATGTCGGCATCAGAAGGATCATTGTCTTCTGCTTCGTCTTTGTCGAAGTTAATTATATCGTAGATGTTCTTCATGGCATATCCAACTTGGGGCATTTGCAGGATGTGGTCATCAGGGTGCGGGAAGGTTCTATCTGTGGTTTCAATGTACTCAAGATACTTGTGGTTGAGTTCTTGTATCATGTTGTCAATTTGGCCATAGGACAGGGTAGCAACCATTTCACTGGTAGTGACTCAGAGGCGGGGAATAACGGTGCTGTACTCGTAGAAGAGCTCTCGGTGTTTGCGGGCAATGAGCTTCTGGTGTTGAGACATCTGGGTAATGTCTATATCATGGTGGTGTTCAACCATGTCTTCTAGGAGGCAGCCGATCTAGTAGTAGCTTGAGATTTGTCCAATCTGGTGGGCCTCATTAAGCATGTTCAGGGCATTCCATCGGGCTTCCACGAAGTAGAGAGATGCTTGGCTGTAGATATTCATGAGGGGCAGAGGGGGTGTAGCTTGGTTGACAATGGCATTCCAAATGTCAGCATGGATGCGGTTGTAGATCTCGGTAGTCATGTTTGTGTGTTTGGAAGTTGTGGTTGTTATTTGTTTTGGTTCTCTGTTTCGACGCGTCTTGGGGCTGGGTATATATGCATTTGTTCTGGATTGGTAAGATTCTATTTGTGTGAATCTTGTGTTCCATGACTTGGTATTGACTCAGCTTTGTGCACTGTGACTTCTGTTTGACTCAGCTTTGTGATCTTGCAGGTGATTTCCAGATTTGTTCAAAGCTCGTGTGTGATTTCGGTGGCTTGTTCAGAGGATGACATGTGGTTTCTGTGGCTTGGAGGTTGTGCGCTTATAGCTGGTCTGCCATGTGGGGCCAATAGAAGTTTCGAGAGATAACTTCATAGCATTTATCAAATCCTAAGTATCCAGCTGTAGGGGTATCATGACATTTGAATAGAATAGTCCTTCGCAGGTCTCGGTTGTTTGGAACATACAATCTGTCCTTATAGTAGATAGTATTGTCCTTGAGTTGGTATTGATTATACTAGATATGCTTGTCAGCATTATCACTGTTCAGGATTTCTCAGAGTACTTGAGCTTTCTTATCATCAGCACATGCTGTGATAATTTGTTCCATGATGGAGTTTATAACCAGGGTGAGAGTTTGGATGACTTCTTCAATAGGTGGTCTAGAGATTGCATCGGCAACAATGTTTTCCTTGCCAGAGTGGTACTGGATTTTATAGTCAAAGTTGGTGAGGACTTTCATCTATCTGGCTTGCTTTCGAGAAAGAGTAGCCTGGGTCTTAATATTGACTAATGACTTATGGTCAGTCAATATAGTGAAGTGTACTCCTTCTAGGTATGGTCACTATTTGATCAGAGTGTCTATGATGGCTAACATTTCCTTCTCATGAGTTACATAGTTGATTTCAGCGTCATTGAACTTGCAGAAGTGATAGGCCACAGGGTATCCTTCTTGCATGAGTACTGCTCCAAGAGCTAGGTCAGAGGCATCAGTGATAACTTTATATGGTAGGGCAGGATTTGCTGCTTGAAGTACTGGAGTGGTTATCAAGGCATCTTTCAATACTTGAAAGGCTGTATCTTGTTCAGGTCCCCAATTTGCAAGATTGTTGAAGTCTTTCTCTTGTTTCATGGTCTAGGATTGTTCTTCTTTCTTGCTGTGCTTGGTCATTTGGGTAAGGGCAGTGGCGATTTTGATGAAGTTGGCAACAAATCATCTATAATAGTTTGCTAATCCCAGGAATGACTGGAGGTCTTTCAGCTTCTTGGGTCTGGGCCAATTCTTGATTGTGGAGATTTTGCTGGGGTCCACTTTGATTCCATTTGGCATGATGATGTGTTCAAGGAATTGGATTTCTTTCAGGAGAAATTTGCACTTACTGAGTTTTGCGAAGAGTCGGTTTTCTTGGAGTTTCAGTAGTACTAGTTCCAGGTGTTCAAGATATTTCTCCAGGGTTTTGCTGAAGACTAAGATGTTGTCAATGTAGACAACAACAAATTTGTCTAGGTATGGGTGCAGGATGGTATTCATCAGTGTCTGGAAGGTTGCAGGAGCATTAGTTAAGCCAAAGGGCATAACCAGGAATTCAAAATGTCCATAGCGAGTTCGGAAGGCTGTCTTGTAGATGTCTTCTTCTTTCATGGCAATTTGCCAGTAACTATTTCATAGATCAAAAGAGCTCATGAATTGTGAGTTGGTAAGCCTATCGAATATTTCATTGATTCTGGGTAGTGGGCAACAGTTCTTGATGGTCTGTTCATTGAGGTCATGGTAATCAATGCACATTTACAGGTCTCCTCCTTTCTTTACAACAAAGAGGACTGGTGCATCATAAGGTGATATACTGGGTCTGATGAATCCTTGTTCCAGGAGTTCATCAATTTCTTTCTTGAGTGTATCGATTTCTCTCGGAGATATGTGGTAGATTAACTTGAAGGCTGGCTTGGCATCTGGAATAGTCTTGATGATATAGTTCACTGCTTATTTGGAAGGTAGACCCTTTGGGAGTTTCTTCGGGAATATGTCTCGGAATTTCTGGAGTAGTGGTCTGACATGGCTGTCAACTTTGGAAAAGTCTTCTTCAGAGTTCTCGGGTTCTCCTTTGGATGGACGGATGGAGATAGCAAAGAGAGGGTATCTCTTGACTAATTTCTTAAGTTATAGCTTGTTGATGTGGGTAATCTTTGGTCCAGGATTACTAGAGTTGAGTGTGTCCTTTTCGCCTTGCAGTTTGAAGTTGTGGCGTCCTTTCTTAATGGTCAGAGAATGGTTTACCCAATCGATCATGGGGTTCTCTTGTTTTAACCATGGAGTTCCAAGGATGATTTCATTATCAGGGAGTGGTACAATTTGAAGGGTAACATGTACTCAATAGTCACCAATTCGGAAGGGTAGGTTGCAGACTTTCTTACTAATAACATGTGAGGTTCCATCAGCTGTGGTGACTGCTTGAGTTTGTTGTATCAGAGAGGTGAAGACCTTGAGTCTGTTGGCTGTTTCTTCATTAATAAAGTTGCCTGAGGCACTACTGTCTATTATGATCTTGACAGGTGCTTGATTGACAAAAGCTTTAAGTGTAAGCAGTTTGTCTGATCCAATGGTAGTGATTTCAGTTATAGGAGCTTTCCTTCTGTTGGTTCTTCTTTGAGCCAGTTTATTGATACAAGAGAAGCAATAATTAATTATTCAGAAAGAGTACATTCCAATGCCATGGGGGCATCATCCACTTGGTACATATCCATCTTTGATTTTCTTGTAGAATTGTTCTTCTTTGTTCATGGTAGGTTGAACTGGGGCCTTATTTGATGAATCAAATCCTTTGGATCCTCAGATGGTGGGTAGTAGTTCAGGGACTTTCTTGACTATCAGGTTTGACTTGATTTTTTCGAATAGGATCTAGACAATGCAGAAGTCTATAGGGATCTTGAAGGGTATCCAACTGTGGTTTTAGATGAGGACAATAATTTCACCTGTGTAATCTTCATCAATGACTCCTCCTTTCACTAAGAGTCCTTTCAATACTAGGCTGCTGTGACAGCATATTCTTCCAACATGTCCTTTAGGAATTTGGATACTGATTCCTATATAGACTTGCTTGACTTCTCAGTTAGAGACTGTAGCTTCTTCAGCTGCATACAGATCATATCCAGCTGCTTTTGGACTTCCTTTGGTTAGGGCCTTAGTAGTTTGTCTTAACTTGGCAAAGTCTAGTGTTCTAGTGGTCAGATTGTTGAGGTGGTGCAGAGTGATAACAGTTGCTCATGTTGCTGTTCAGGGTTTTTGGTTAGGGCAGGCACTGGTCATGTATCCTGTCTTTCGGCAATAGAAGCATGCTCTGCTTCTTCTAAGTTCATTCCTTTCACCTTCAGTGAGTTTCTTAAAGGTACTTGGCTGGGTGAGTTCATGATTTCTGAGTGTCCACGAAGTGGATGTTAAGGGAGCTTGGGATGCTTCATGCTTGAGTTCTTCTTTCTTGGTCCAAGTCTTTTCCTTGTTGTTGAATTGTCTTCGGGGCAGAATGGGTCCAGCTGTTAGGATCCGCTTGACCATAGTCTTGATTCTTGCCAGGCACCATTGTTGGTAGTTACAACCAACTGGGCATCCTTGTTCTCGGATTTTTCTAGTGAGCCATTTAGGCAGGGCATCGAATAGATGATCTGCTCTTGTACTATTTCATACTTCATCATTGGCAATATATCCTAGGCCAACAGTGTTCAGAAGTGACTCGAGTTTTGTATAAAAGGTTTTAAATTCCTCCTTACTATGTACATCGAATTTGAGGTTGCAGAGTTTTACTCAGGATTCAGCGATCATGGTTTTGCTGTGATATTGAGCAATCATGAGTTGTTTAAGTCCAGGGGCTGTAGGATGGGCTCCATATCCTGGGGCATTATTTGCTGCATTCTGAGCAACTACTGCAGGTCAGGTGTCCCATGTGAGGGGCTTTTCAGGAAGGGTTCGCCACCATTCTTCAGCAGGTCCTCGGAAGAATATAACAACTCGGCAGACATAGGCTGTAGTGGTAGCAAAGAGTTATTTCAGAGTGTGGTCTTGATTGTTTGTCAGAATGCAGTCAGCGACTCGCTCATTGGTCCATTGATTGGCTTTGAAGTTGGTGTCAACTATACTAATGAAGCTTTGAACTTCTTGTACAGTACCATTGAAGGTAGGTAGACTCAGATTTTTTGTAGGTCGGGTCTGTTCGGCCAAGGCAGTAATGGTTGCTGCCATTATGGCTACCTGGGCTGTGAGGTCTAGAATCTGTTGGTTTGCTATATTGTTTACTGGAAGCAGTTGGACTGCTGGTAGTAGTGTTACTAGTACTATTTGAGGTACTGGTACAGAGTGTGATGGGGTTCTTTGGGTCTGTATAAGTTGCTGGAGTAATAGTTGTGGGTCTAGAGTAAGGGCTTGATAGATAGCTATCTGTTGCTGTGTAGGTGTATTCTGTCCTGATAGAGGTATGTCTCCTTTGGTGGTGTATCCGGAATCGAATTTACTGAGATACTCCTCCTCCTCTTCAGTTTGGTCCCCATGTACTTGGGTTTGCTCGGCATCAAAGTAGACAGAATCAGTTGTATATCTGATTTCAGATGGACTCAATTCAAAATCAAGTTCGGGTTTGGTATTGGTTTCAGATTCAGGTAGGGCTGTAGCAGGGCCTGCTTCAGGTTTGGGATCAGGTAGTTGATGAAGGGTTTCTCTTGCTTCTTCCTTAAGAATATGGTGGGCCTTGCTGTTCTGGAATTGGTAGTATAACATGGTCCTGGTCCTGGTACAGTGAAAGTCAGTAGAGTTGAGCCACTTGGCTATAGAGACTTGGGCTTCGTGAGAAACTAAGGCTAGAAAGACTGCTGCTGGTTGTCCTAGGTCGCTCAGATTTGTAGAGCTGACAAAACTCTTGTTGAGAAGAGTAAAGAAGACTTCTATAAGACCTTCTTTGTCTTGACTTACTGGATGTAGTACAAGGAGTTCGGTGAATAGGGTTTCGCCTATTTGCTGATTTAATTGGAGTACTTCTTTCTTTGAATGAAGTTTGTCTCACTTGTTACAGGTGTGGAGGTCAAATTGTCCTTATACATCAGGTTCAATTCTCTCCAGATTGTCAGATGGTTCAGAATAAATTCCAGTTCAGAGGTTGGGCTTTATACTAACTTGTAGGAATTTGCAGAAGGGTTTGTAGCAGGGTGAGGAAGCGTCTTGAAGCGGAATTAGATTGTAAACTGCTGCTACCAAGTTGTTAGAGGGTTGCTTTTTAGGGTAACCATTACATAGTTCTGGAAGGGTTTTCTAGAAGTTCTGGATATTCTGGAAGACTGTTTTCTTATAGTCAAGATCAATTTTATATGAAGTACATCCTCTATGCTTATTGATTTCAAGATCGGGTTGACGTCTCAACCAAAGTCCTTTTTTGGACTAGTTCTGGATGTTTAGGATTTTCCGTATTTCAGGAAGTTCAAGAAATAAAGACCAGCTTAGTTGAATTGGTGTATCACTGCAGACAATACCCAATTAGGAAATTTCGTGATGGGGTTAGGAGTGGGACCTAACAGGGAGCAGATTTACTTAAGAGTGGTTTGTGAGTTATTAAATAGGTTTATTCGCTATTTATGATATTGCTATACTAGGAGTAGTTGTGTGAAGAGATATTATGGAGAAGTGCTCAGGAGTTGTGTTCAGATTGTTCAGGTCTGAGATTCTGAGGTCTGGGGGAGGGGGTATTTATACTAGTGAGGGGCTATCTGAACTATGCTAGATATAGATATAGCACTAAGTACTTTGCTGAGTCAGAATGCAGTCACATAGTACAGGTGTGATCTGACATATCAAGAGATTATCTGACTACTGAGTCAGTTCACAGTCACATCATACAAGGCTAATCTAACTATACTATGACTGCTATGCTATTTATAGGTTTAGGCACTGTCTGGATAGTCTTCGATGATATCACCATCGATGACATCATCTCTGATGAAGTAGTCATCTAGGAAGAGTGGTTCACAGATTACTTCTCCTTATTGGCTGAGGTAATAATACATTGGAACTTCATCTCCATCCCACAGGATAGCATCATCTGTCTCATATGCTGGATAAGGTGTTGGTGGGCAAAAAAGTAGTGCATCATCTTCATTTTCATCAGATTCACTATTTGCATATCTTCTATAGGTTATAGCACTGTGAGTCACAGGGTTGTAGTAAGCTGGCGGCTGTGGTTCATGTTACTCATACTCAGGTGGTAGAGTGATTGGTTCAACTTTGAGGATTGTCTGAAGGTACAGGTTGTGTTCTCCAGTCTCTTCATTGTAGTTGAAGTAATCAGGGGTGAATGTAGGTTAGTATTCATTGTTCCAATAAGTCTCGTATGTGGTTATAAACTATTGTAAGTTCATCAGCAAGGTTGGCAATGTGATCAGGATTGGTAGAGATCCTTGGCTTGAGGTCATGTTGGTATCAGAGAGATCATTATCTTCTGCTTTATCTTTGTCGAAGTGGATTATATCATAGACATCTTTCATAGCATATCCAACTTGAGGCATTTGCAGGATATAGTCGTCGGGGTACAGGAAGGTTCTTTCGGTAGTCTGAACGTATTCGAGATACTTGTGGTTGAGTTCTTGTATCATGTCATCGATTTGGCCATAGGACAGGGTAGCAACTATTTCGCTAGTAGTAACTTAGAGGCAGGGAATAAAGGTGCTGTACTCATAGAAGAGTTCTCAGTGTTTGTGGGCAATGAGCTTCTGGTGTTGAGACATCTGTGTAATATCTGTATCATAGTGGTGTTTGACCATGTCTTCCAGGAGGCGGCCGATCTGATAGTAGCTTGAGATTTGTCCAATCCGGTGGGCCTCATTAAGTATGTTCAGGGCATTCCATCAGGCTTCTATAAAGTAGAGGGGTGCTAGGCTATAGATATTCATGAGGGATAGAGGGGGTGTGGCTCGGTTGACAATGGTATTCCAAATATCAGCACAGATGTGGTTGTAGATCTTGGTGGTCATGTTTATATGTTTGGAAGTTTGTGGTTATTATTTGTTTTGGTTCTGCTTCGATGCATCTTGGGGCTCGGTATATATGCATTTGTTCTTGATTGGTAAGATTCCATTTGTGTGAGTCTTGTATTCCGTGACTTCGTATTGACTCAGCTTTGTGCGCTATGACTTCTGTTTGACTCAGCTTTGTGATCACACAGGTAATTTCCAGATTTGTTCATAGGTCATATGTAATTTTAGTGGCTTGTTAAGAGGGTGATATGTGATTTCTATGGCTTGGAGGTTGTACACTTACAATTTCTATAATAGTGAAGACACACTATTACAATTGAAGTATGAAAAGGTTCTATCTGTAGTTTAAATATACTTGATATACTTATGGTTGAGTTCTTATACTATGTTATCAATTTGACTATAGAACAGAGTGATAACTATTTCAGTAGTAGTAACTCAGAGGTAGAGAATAAAGGTACTATACTTATAGAAGAGTTCTTAGTATTTATAGGTGATGAGTTTCTGGTGTTGAGATATCTGGATAATGTTTGTATTATAGTAGTATTCAATCATATCTTCTAGAAGACAGTCAATCTGATAGTAGCTTGAGATTTGTCTGATTTGATGGGCTTTACTAAGTATGTTCAGAATATTCTATTAGACTTTTATGAAGTAAAGGAGTGCTAGGCTATGGATATTCATAAAAGGCAGAGAGAGTGTGGCTCAGTTGACAATGGCATTTCAAATGTCAGCATAGATGTAGTTATAGATCTCAGTGGTCATATTTGTATATATATTTAAGAGTTGAAGTTGTTTGTTTAGTTTGTTATAGTTCTCTATTTCAATATATCTGAGTACTTGATATATATGCATTTGGTTCTGATTGGTAAGATTCTGTTTGTATAAATCTTATATTTCATGACTTCAAGTTGACTCAGCTTTGTACTCTATAACTTTAGTTTGACTTAGCTTCATGATCTTATATGTGATTTCTGGATTTGTTTGAAGGGTAATATGTGATTTCAGTGGCTTGAAGATTGTACACTTATATTAAAAGAGACCAATAATAGAGTTGAATACCTCATTCTCATAAGATCAAGTATCATCATTATAGTAATCTTAAAGGTTAAAGTTATTTATAAGATCTAACTCTACTTATATAATATAGATATCATTAAGACTGTTAATTTTAATAAAAGCTATCTCTTGTATACTACTAATAGCAAAGGGTATTTTTCTGAACAATTGATAGATATAGAGCAAAATATGCTATCTAAATATAGAGACATTATATTCATCTAGAATTTCTACTACTTTTAATAATAAGTCTATCTGCTTAGTAGTTTTTTAATATTATAAAGTATCTGATAACATATTATATTCTAGATATTAATCAAATTGTTCTAATAAAAAATAGAACTTATTAAAATTGAAAGAGACAAAATATTACAATTTTAGTATGTGGTTTTTTATATATATTACTAAATGAAAAACAATTCTAATATATATAATATGAAGACTGAATAGAAA
>RBNI01001076.1:0-24542 GCA_003990745.1 Jimgerdemannia flammicorona | reverse complement strand
CTCCAGGGCCACCCTGCCCAGTACGCACCTCCGGATGCTCGTTGGTCGCCATGATACTAGTAGCTTTTCTCCAGAAACTGTGTCGAAAGTGTTGCCAAAGGGTTGTGTAACCTGAATGTTACCGGAGAGAGATGTCTATCCTATGGCCAAGAGTGTCACCTACCACCTAACCATGCTGCACCAATCAAAAGGCCCCACCGAAGCAGCACCTGCCCCAGCCCCGATGACCGCCCCCAGCCTAGCACCCTACTGGTCCACCGTTATTGCCCTTCCTCCTATCTGTGATAGCTATCTCCCCTCCCATCCCAACTCCACCCGAAAAGCAGTCACCTACGCCAGCACCATGCTCACTGGGAAGCTCGCCAAAGCTCAGAGGGCCCCACCACAGGCACCGAATAACCTGCAGGTAACCTACACTGGCACTTGACGCCCAAGGTTGGCCGACACCCTATGTAGCCCATGACATACCAGAGATAACACCTTGTTGATGACAGCAAAAGGAAGAAAGCGCCGCACCAAAATGGGTACACCCCAGACACAGCCAGAGGCATCAGAAACCATGAAAAAGTGTAGAAGACACCGATCAGACACCGATAAAGGGGCAACTCATCACCATTGCCCTCCTCCCACCATGCCCATGTAGGCACAGCAAACCAACCCGAGGTAGAGGAGGTAATAATAGGGGAAAGGGGACTCGGAAGGTTGCCTACCAAACCTTGTGACCAGTAAGGTAGTGGAGAAAGGAGCGTCAGCAGCTCTCTTCAATCACCAAGCTTGCAAGCAGTACAGCCTCTTAGGGAAATCCACAAGGCCCAGACCTCCCCTGACCACCAGTATAGCAAGAGTATCCCAACCTATCTGAGACCTCCTCCCAGCCCAGATCCAATCCCTAGCCATCTTCATCAGCCTCTTCACCACCCAAGCTGGGAAATCAAGCTGATAGGCCACGTACCATAGCTTGGGGAACCAGTATACATTCAGAACTGTCACCCACCCTACCAGAGAGATATGGCAATCTCCCCAACTTCAAAGGGCCTCCTCCTATATAGTTACCTGGTTCTTCCACCACACTCATGGCAAGACAGAACCATATACAGAAAGGAAGATGCCCAGATACTGCACTGCCACACCAGTAGGGACAATTGTTCCAATGATGTCCCCACCCACTAGCCCATTACAGAGCACTATCATCTCACACTTATGTCAGTTGAGCTTCACCCCTGAGTGAGCCTCATACTATTCCACTGTCTCCTTAAGTGCCTCGACATCTGCCACAGACCCAAGCCCAACCACTATGTCATCCACAAAGGCCCCCACCTTCCACACTATATCATAAATAGAGAGCTCCACAACCTTCCTATGAATCCTATCCATCAATGGCTCCAATAAAAGAGCATAGAGAATAGGGGACAGAGGGTCTCCCTGAGGAACTCCTCTACTCAAGGAGAATGCCAAACCTCAGTGGCCATTATGCATTAGTGCTGCCCAACTGCTCTCTAGCAGATTCAATATAGATACCCGAAATCTTGGGGGAATACCTATTTGATCCAACACCTTACCCAGCCAGACCAGCCATATATGGTCATAGGCCTTCTTCTGGTCCAAAAAGACCAACCTTCCATCCAGTCCACAAGCCTGGGCCCCTTCAATGACACCATGCACCCATGCAGTTCCATCTCTTATAAGTCTGCCCCCAACAAAACCCTACTGCTCCTCCCTCAGTACCTATTGGGCAACTTTCTGCAGCCTTGCAACAATCACCTTAGTCACCATCTTCCTGTCTATATTCAGAAGCATGATTGGCCTCCAGTTCTTCCAGTCTTCTCTCCTCCCCTTGTCTTTGTACAATAAGGCCACCAGCCCAAGGTCCTGCTCTCCAACCCACTCACCACTCTAAAGAACATGGTCACAGAGAGCAGTCATCTCACCCAAAATGCCAGAGACCTTTACCATCATCTTCCCAAAGTCCCATGGTAACCCATCTTCCCCAGGTTCTATTCCAAGCTTAGTTGCTACAAGGACACTCTGGATCTCCTCTCCTTGCACCAGTAGGATCAAGTCACCCAGACCATCTACTTGCAGTGGCTCCCACTCCATTAGTATATCAGCAATTGCTGCCCCATCAGTGCCCCTTCCCCCTCACTCTACAAACCCTTCCATCTCTTCTTCAAAACTCCTAGGATTTGTTGTGTGCCATGCACCATGTCCCCATCGGCATCCAAGATCCCATCCCACCGATATCATACCCTCTTGGCTTTGAGGAGTCTTGATAAGTATCTAGTAGGCCGCTCACCCTCCTCAAGCCCCTGCCACCATAGCCTAGCAGCTATTCCATGCATATGAGTCTCCTTCTCTTCTTGCAATATCTGCCACAGTTTCACTATCTCCAATTTAGCCCACTCTATCCTCCAATCCTCCACTCTATCAGCAGTAAGCAAATCTGTCCAATCCATTTGTAGTCTCCTCAATCAGCTGGAAGCACACCTCATGTGCTCCCTCCTCTGCCTCCCAGCATCTCTACCCACTCCCCCCCAATAGACCCTCACCGCCTCTTTCAATCTTATCCAATGGACACCCACAGACAGACCCTCATGCCTCCAGACAAGTACCTTCACCTGAATGTCCTCTACCCATGAGTCCTACAACCCCTTCTCAGCCAGCAGGGAGGAGTTGAGGTGCCAATGTCCAGGTCTATCTCCACTCCCCCCAAACTGCTCCTACCCCAACAGTCCCTAGTGATCAGACCATGGGCACCACTCTACCTCCAACATCTTCCAAACATCAGAACCCCAACACTCTGCTGTCAGAATCCAATCAATCCTTGTATCTAAGTCATTCACCCAATGTGTGTAGACCCTGGCATTGCCCCAGCATGTTCTGCCCATATCCCCTAAGGAGCTCAACTTCTCCACCTCCTCCCATACATCCAGACCACCACTTCTCCCCCCTGCACTCCTCCCTCCATCAGTTCTGTTCAGATGCTGATCTCAAACCATATTAAAGTCCCCACTGAGAACATCGACCCCTTCCTCCAAGAGAATACCCTCCTCCAGCAGCTCCTCAATCCACGCAATCCACTCACCCCTAACTGCAGGGCAGTAGCAGGAGTCAACTCTCACTGACTCCCACCCTGGCCACTACCAATCTCTCCAGACCAAGTGATCACCCCAGCTTCTGTTTCCCTGCAAGTCTCCTCTACCCTTCCTCACTAGAATCGCCACTTTACCAAACCAAGCAGTAGCCCCACCCCATTCCCTAGTCCACTCCATCCGATTGTCCTCATCCTCACATCAAACATCCTGTAGTAAAAAGAGATCAGCCTCCAATCCCTTAAGCCAAGTAAAAATGTTCTTATACTGCCCAGGTCCCCTCAACCCATTCACATTTAAAGAGAAAATGTTAGTTGTACTGTTCATAAGAAATAATGTTAAATAGCAATCTCATCCTCTACAAGTCCACATTCTGCTCCTCCTGTACCAAGTCCAAGACATGTTTAGCAGCTAGTTCCCTTTCCCCGGCTTCCCATGCCTCCAACCCTTCCAGAAGTTCTACCATTTCCCCATCTTCTCTCTCCTCAAAGTCCTCATGATACTCCAGACAGGCCTCCCTCCAGAGCTGCAAACCATGATGCTCAGCCCAACAGTAGGCTGCCCTCTCATCTCCAACCACCATCAGCTCTGCCCTCCTCACCTCATCAACCTCATACCCCTCCTCCTTCAGGAAGATCACAAGAATCTCTGCCCTCAGTGCTTCCACCACTCCATCTCTGTACAGCATCCACACCCAATGCTCATCAGGTATTGCCCACAGGTCCACTTCTCCCAAAGCCTCAGCTGCAAGATTGTCCATCACCTTGCTCATCCACAGCAAGTTCCCCACCTCCTTCCCACCCAGAGTCCCTGGCTGTCCTGTATCCAACATCATGGTGTCAGCACCTACACTGGCAGTCTCATCCCACTCCTCCTCAGGGACATCCACCAGCTCATCCTCACCAACTGCCACCACCTGGCCCCCTTCTGCCACGTCAGGGACCCCAAATCACACTTGCTGGGCCTCCTTCATCAGTACATCCTCTGTCGTCCTTCTCTTCACAGCCAGGCCCCTCCTGATAAGAGGGGGGGGGGTGGCATCCAATTCCTGCTCCCAGATCTCAAAAGTGCCATCAGTATAGGGGTCCTTGCTTGGCACCTTTCCAGCTCCTTCCTTGCCTGCCTCCACCTCCCTCTCTCCTCTACCAGTCCAGACACTGGCTTTGACACCCCCAGCCACCTCGGCCCCCTCTACCTTCTACTTTACCTCTATGTTCATATTTGCCAAAAGCTCCCTCTGCCTCCTGTGCCCCTGTGCCCATTCCCACTACCTCTTGTCCATGTGGGTCTGCTTCCCCTCCACAACCTCCAGATGTGTCAACTCCTCAAAGAGCTTTCAGGCCTTTACCCTCTACTCTACTGCACCCTCAACTCCTCCAGTACTTCCAACAAGTCCTCCTCCTCCTCTTCACTCCTCTTCACTCTCAACACCCTACAGACAACAGCCCCTCACATCAGCACTGAAGGCCAGTCATTCACCTTTCCAGTGGCCTCTATCTCCACCAGCCTAATCCTGACATCCACATCACCTGTCCTGATTGCTGTCCCCTTCCAAACCCAGAATCTGATATCCACTACATAACCATATTCTGCCACCACCTCCTCAACCCTCCTCCTAGTCTCAACCTTCATCACCATAGGTACTCCTTTGATTAGCAACTATACCACCCTGGGGTCCTACCTAGGGCAGCATACCATAGGGACCACAACTTCACCAACCACCACTCCAGTCTTCATCGCCTCATCTAGTGGACCCACCTCCTCAAAGCCCACCTCTACCCCCTCCAGCCCCTTCAGAAACTTCACCGAGGCTGCCCCAGCCACCTGCTGCAAGATAAGCCTCAGGACCAACCTTGCCATCACCGCCAAGCCCCAGAAGCATAAGGTAGCCATGAACTCCAAAACCAACTTCTTGAGTAATGGTGCCACCACCAGCCCTGTCACACCATCAGCTAGGTCCCCCTTCTGAATCGGTAGCCCCAGCCCCACTCCACCATCAGCCATCATATCTCTATTTTTTTCCTAATTCCCCATCACATCTCCATCAGCAGTCCCACCCCTAGCCACAACACCTCCAGACCCTATACTCCTACCTCTAGCCTGTGGACCTCCCCCCCTCCTAAGGCTCGCCTTGCCCTTCCCCACAGCAGCACCAGCCCTGTCTCCAGCTGGCCATCCACTTCCCTTCACCTTGTCAACAAAGCTTGAGGGGCCAGTCCTCCCCCCATTACCACCCAGCACCAGTCCTCCTCCAGAGCCCTTGCCACTCTTCGACCCTCCAAAGGCCCCCATCCCCAGGTCATATCCCTCTCCACATTCTGCCAGCTGAAAGCCCCAGATCTCCCTGACCCAGTATGCCCATCAGAACTCTTGCTTGATGCCATGATAATAGTACCTTTTCTCCTATTTGTGTCGAAAACCATTGCTTGAAGTTTTGTGTAACATGTCTTTTGATTAAAGCTCTATAAGAACTCCTTAAAGAATATGAAAAACTAGAAGAAGGGAATCAGTCAAGGAGTAGAAGAAAGACAGAAATAAAATCAAAGATCTTAACTCTAAGTAAGACTAATTGGTTGAATAAATTGAAAAATTCACTACATACAAATACCAGAGCTACTCACAGGACAACAGAGAGTATATATTATGAAGAAGCTAAGACTATCTAATTAGAGATAATAGGAGCTATCAGTTATAAGAAGAAAGAAGATACCCTATCTGAGATAGAGCTCAAGATCAATGCTTCTACTATAGATAGTTTGAACACTATGCTACAGAATGTAATAACAGAAGAAGTGACTAAAGTAACTCAGAACTCTTAAATCAAAAGAATGCAATCCAGTATAAGAAGGCTATAGCTCACTCATTGAAGACTTTGAAGAAGAAAGCAATAGCAAAGGCTACTATTATATAGACCTATACCCAACTAAGGTCATCTTTAGAAAACAGTCTACTTAGCTACAAAAGGAAAGAGAATATCAAAATTTTCATCCAGAAGTACCAGTAGAAAAATTATCTAAGCAAAAGATAAAAAAGATAGAGAGGAGTAAGTTGAGATACCTCTCAGATTCCACTTATCTTTTGTCTCTGAAACAAATGAACTACAATAAGAGGATGAAGAAATGGAGCAAAAAGAACAAGAGCCTAATATTTCAAAGCCCAAGAAGAAGTACACTCCAAAGATCATATTCAGAGATATCTACAATAAAGTGTGGCAAAAGGTTCAAGAAGCTAAGATAGAATTCTCTCTTCTGCAGTTCCAATAACTAATGCATATCTGTCAGAGTTCAAAACAAACTATTGAGAACTACCAGGTCCAGTACTGGCTGAATCTCAATTCTACAACAAGAACCAGCACCAACTACTATCTAGACTACAGAAAATATATAAGTATATATCTTTGTAGAGATATTAGAGGATAGAAGACAAAAATCCTTATTGATTTAGAAGTAGCTATCTGTGATATTGTCAAAGGATTCCTAGACACCCATTGATGGACAAATCAATCTCAGCATTATAGTAGTAGATGAAACCTCAACTCAATACTTTTAAGAAGTATAAAATATTACTATCTCTCTTGAATATATTCAGTTCTCTATTTCAAAAGCTATTGTCAATGAAGTTATCACCTATGATATAATCCTTGACATCAACTGGATGAAAGAAATGAATATAGTCATTGATATTAACCAATAGATACTCAAATTCAACTATAGATGAAAGAAGTACAGAATCAAGATAACTAGCTATAAGTAATTAAAGAAGAAGAAGATTACTATCCAAAAAGAATATGCTAGTAGTAAAGAATTTACTATAAAGTATGAAAAAAAAATCTGAAGATATAAATAATCTCAGACTCAATCTACAAATTAATCTAATAGATAACAGGCCAACAGATAATATATAGGCCACAACATTTAGGTTACCCAACCTTTTGGCAGCACTCACAATACAGTTTTCAGGGAAAGGTAACTAGGAATATAGCAACCAATATATGTTCTGAAGTGCATACTGAGCAGGGTGGCCCTAGCATATTCCACTGGGAGGGACCCTGGCTTGGGGGGAAGCATGAGGGGTCTGCTGGCAGGAGGACATAGATGGGGAGGGAGCAGGGTTAGAGGGCAGGGGATAGGGAGGGCAAGTTGTATAGACTTGGTGAAGGGAGAACAGCTGGCAACCGGGCTGGAGAGTTGGCTGAGAAAGGGCAAGAAGACAGTAAAGACAACAGGGTATGAGGGAGTGGCCCTTGGCAGTAGGGGCAGTGGAGCTGGGGGTGTAGTGGCTGGGGTAAGTGTGATGGCTGATGGCAACAGAACTGCTAATCTGGAAAAAAAATCCAGATATGACTACTGATGGCAGGGCTGAGAGGATGGGGCTTTGATGTATGGGATCTGGCAGATAGTGTGATGGGTCTGGTGGTTGCTCTATTACTTAAGAAGTCGATCTCAGAGTTTATGGTTACTTTGTACTTTAGGGGCTTAGCAGTAATAGTCAAAATGATGCTGATGCTGATTGCTAAGCAGACAGAACTGGGGATATTGATATTAGAATTCAGCTGGCAGAGAAGGAAGTTACTGGGAAGACTAGGGACTGCCTTCAGTAATGGTTTGGGGGGATTTCTTGTGCAAGGTGATAAGGGTGAAGGAGAGTGAGGAGGAGGAAGAGAATTTGTTGGAGGCATTGGAGGAGTTGAGTGATACAGTAGAGTGGAGGACAAAGGCTTGGAAGGTATATATAGAGTTGATGTATTTGGAAGTGGTGGATGGGAAGAGGATTCATATAGATAAGGGGTTGTGGGAAAGGTCCCAAGGATGCAAGAGGCAGAGAGAGCTGTTGGCAAACCTAGAGAGTAGGGTGAAGAAGGATGCCGGTGGAATTGAAATCATGGAGAGAGCCAAAGAGAGTGTCTGGGCTGAGGAAGATAGAGAGAATGCAGAGAATGGACCAGAAGTAGACAAGGGGGTGATTGGTAATGACCCTTATGCAGATGGTATATTTGAGGTCTGGGAAGACTCCCCACCTTCTACACCTCTTATTAGATAAGGTCCAGCTTCAAGGAGCAGAGTGGCAGAGGATGTGCCTATATAGGGAGCCCAGTGAGTTTACTTTAGAGTTCCTGAGGTGGCAAAGAGGGGGCAGGTGGTGGTGGCTGGTGAGGATGAACTGGTGGATGTCCAAGAGGAGGAGTGGGATGAGGCTGCAAGTGTAGGGGCAGATATTTCGATGCTGGATGGAGGAAGGCCAGCGACTCCTGGGGGGAAGGAGGTGGGAAACCTTCTATGAATATACAAGATGATGAACAACTTTGTAGTGGAGGAGTTGGGGGAGGTGGACCTGCAAGTGATGTGTGAAGAGCATTGGATACATATTCTACATGGTGAGAGAGTGGTGGTGGCACTGAAGGCAGAGGTTCTTATAGTTTTCCTGGAGAAGAAAGGATATGAGGTTGATAAGGAGAGGGAGGCCAAGCTGGTAGTTGTTGCTGGTGAGTGGGCTGATTTCTGTTGGGCAGAGCAGGTTGCGGCTCTGACAGGAGGCCTGCCTAAAATATCATGAGGATTTCGAGAAGAAGGAGGATGGGGAGCTTGTGGAACTACTGATTGGATTGGAGGCTAAGAGGATTGAAGAGGAGGCAGTGGCTGCTGAACATAATCTGTACTTAGCTCAGGAGGAGATAAATATGGAGCAGTAGAGGATATGCTTGTTATTTTATCAATATTCCTTATATACAGTATAACTAACATTTTTTCTTTGAATGTGAATGAGTTATAGAGTTCATTTCAAAGATAGAACATTTTGGCTTGGCTGAAGGGATTGGAGGCCAATCTCTTTCTTTTGCAGGATATCAGATGTGAGAATGATTTAAGTGAACTGGAATGAATGAAGGAATGGGAAGGTGAAGCTGTTTGAAAGAGTAAGATTGGGATTCTGGTATGGAGAGGCAGAGGGGAGGTACAAGATGTGAGGAGCTGGGGAGACAGGCTGGTTTGGGGAGAGTGGATTCACACTGGTCAGAAGCCAGTTACAGTGGGATCCTACTACTGCCCTGCTGTACAGGGTGAGTGTGTAGATTGAGTAAAGAGTCTTCAGAAGAGAGGGGCCCTTGCAGAGGCTGGAGTGGACATGCTTGACAGAGACTTTAATATGATCAGAGATGTGCTGATAGATAGAACTGATGGAGGGTGGGTGGCTGAGGGTAGGAGTGGAGGTTGGGAGATATAGGAGGAAGTGGAGCAGTTGAGTGCTTTGATGGATGGTAGCAGGGGGTTCTGGGATGACAGGAGGGTGTATACACATTGGGCTAGTGGCCTGGAGATAATGATTGACTGGATTTTGATAGTGGACTGTGATTATTGAGGATTGCTGGGACAGGGTTATTTTGGAGGAAGTGGGGATGGACCTGGACATTAGTGCCTCAACTTCTCTTTGTTCGACAATAAGGTGTTATAGGATAGGTGGGCTGAGGATATTCAGCAGAGGGTGAGGAGTTGATACAGGAAGGTACTCCAGTTGAAGTGAGGTGGATGAGGCTGAAAGAGGCTGCTAGGATCTATTGGGGGGAGACCAGCAAGGTGGCTGATAGACAGAGGAGGAAGAGGATGATGTGGGCTTCTGCTAGACTGACAAGGCTTTTGGAAGATTGAGCAGGTTTGTTGGCCCTGGAGGGGGTGGAGGATTGGAGATTGTTATGGGTGAAAAAGGAGATTGTTGAGTTGCAACAGATATTACAAGAAGAGGAGGAGGCACAGGTGCAGAGTTTGGCAGCATGACTATTTTGGCAGGAGCTGGAGGATTGAGAGAGGTCCTTGAAGTTTCACATGAGGGCCCTTCAGACAAGGAGAGTTCAGCAGAGGTGAGAGGGGGTTCTTGATTCTGAGGGGCTATTGGTACATAGTATACAATATATTCTCAGGTTATTAAAGAAGAGGTAGAGTGGTCTGTGGAGTGAGAAGGAGGGGCTGATGCTGCTACCATTGATTATGGCTTAGAGGATTGGCACCCACCACAGACAGAAGGACTGGGCAATCTGGTGTTGCCAGTGCAGGAGGAGGAGATTTGTCAGGTTCTTGTCACAACTATGCTGGGCACAGTATCAGGAGAGGATGGCCTGCCCTGAGATTTCTGAAAGAAGAAGGTGAGTGTCTCTGGTATACTGGGAGAGTTGATGGCACTTTGTGACTTGGTACTACAGTCTGAGAGATAGGTAGGTGAGCAGGATCTGGGACTGGTGATACTGCTATATAAGAACATGAGCAGGAGAGAGAACTGGAAGAACTGTGGGCTGATCATGCTACTGGACATAGACAGAAAGTTGGTTACTAAGGTGGTGATAGTAAGGCTGCAGAAGGTGGCCCAACAGGTCTTAAGAGAGGAGCAGTGGGGCTTTATTGGGGGCCAGCTCATTCAGGATAGTATAGCTTGGGTATATGGTATTATTGTAGAGATACAAGCCTGGGGACTGGATGGGCACCTGATCTTTCTGGATCAGGAAAAGGCATACAACTGTATTCAGTAGATCTGGATGGCAAAGATACTAGATCAGATTAGTGTCCCTCTACAGTTCCAAGTGACAATGGTCAGCCTACTGGAAGAGAGTAGAGCTGTACTCATGTATAATGAGCACCAAGGAGTGGCTTTTCCTCTGGAGGAAGGAGTGTTCCCCAGGGGGACCCACTGTCCCCCATTCTGTATATGCTCTCTTTAGAGCCTTTGACAGACAGGATTCAGCAAAGAATAGTAGGGTTTTCAGTATTTGGCATTGGGTGGAAAGTCAGTGCCTTTGTGGATAATATGGTAGTTGGTCTAGGTTTTATCACTGATGTTGAGAAACTCAAGAAGACTATGGAGTTTTATGAGACACACTCTGGGGCTAAACTCATTTGGCATAAGTGTGAAATAATAGTGTTGGGTAATGGCCTGGTGGGGGGGGATGTCATTGGAACAATTGTCCCTTCTGGAGAGATAGTGAGGTACTTGGGTATCTATCTCTCAGTATATGGGTCAGTCCTACTAAGACTCCAGTGGGAGCAGTAGATTGTTATCTGGGGGGAGGCTCTGCAGAGTTGGGGAGGCTGCCACTTGTCTCTGGTAGGGCATGTTTCCATCTTGAATGTTTACTGGCTGCCAAAGTTGTGGTATTTGACTTATCATCTGGACTTCCTGGCCTGAGTGGTGAAGAGATTGTTGAAATTGGCTAAAGGGTGGATCTGGGCTAGGAGGAGGAGTCAGATTAGCTGAAAAATCTTATCTTTACCAGTGGCTATAGGGAGACTTGGGCTGGTTGACTTTCTGAAGAGGTTGTACTGCCTGAGAGTATGGTGGCTAAGAGAGCTGTGGAGCTGAGAGGCAGTAGCTGGGTTTCCCTGATGAAGAAGGTCTGAGAGATAAGGTCCTTACTGAAAGGCTCTATAGTAGATCTACTGTCCTTGGTTGGGCTTCCAAAAAATAAGTATATGCAGTTTAAGGGCTTCTGGTGGGGATTTGCAGATAGGGTATACTATATTGGCATTCATTGGTGGAGAGATGAGGGAGAGATACCTTGAGGCCCATTGATGTAGAGATGAGACGAAGTGGTGCTGGGGGGTATCCCCCTAGGTGACTTCAATATTGGTGATGGGGTTGAGTACCAGAGGGGGTTGGGGCAGAATCTGTGGCCCAGTGGGTGGCAGTTGGTAGGTATCAGAGAAGAGTGGGACTGGGTCTGGAGTGCTGAGGTTAGGCAGTAGCTGCCACCAAAGTATTGGGTGGTCTGGTGGCACATGTTAAGCACTGATGATCAGAACTGGGCTAGCCATACAGCCACCTCAAGGAACTTACATTCAACTGACCTCAAGGTCTAGGCTTGCCAGACAGGAACTAAGCTTTGCTTAGCCTCAGACCATTTTAGAGTTGGTTTCTGCTATCTAGAAAGTGATAGCATACTTTATTTGTCTTAGAAATAGTAGTTTTATATATAACTGTGAATTTATCTATCTAAGATATATGTGTAAGACATTTGTGTAAAACATAGTAATAAAAGTATCCCTGCTCCTATAGAGTTCCCTTAGCTGTTTTGAAAGCTTGGTAGTTCACCTTCTTACTTTTGACCCTCAAAACTTTTCTGACTATGAACCATGAACAACTTCAACAGCAACAACAACAGGCTGTCTTGGCTGAATGGGCCGAGTTCATTTGGCAGGTCTCTGAGGTGGTCATGGTCAGTCTCTGCTCTGCACCACCAGATCCAGCTATCATGATTAAATGTGAACAATAGCATATCATCGATTCTCTCTTCCTCTAACAAATGAGATGTGCCAGGGGCCCAGTCTCTGGACCTGACAGGCACCCTGATGGTATGGATGATGATGTCCTCATTGACAACAATGGCAGTGATGAGGAATTCCTCACAGCTACAAGAACAAGAGCTCTTGGCTGTTTACACATCCTGCCCACCTTCACTGACGTTGTTCTCACTAAATGCATCCATGTGCACCTCACTCCTCCCAGCCTTAGGAAGCTCATCCACTGCAACCTAGAGCTCAAGGGTGGTGTCTTTTGAGCTCCCTCCATCGACAAGATGTTTCTCAACCATTTCCCCAAAGCCACTCAAGATACCAACCACATCCTCACTGACTCACAATACACAATCTACAACATTCTCTGCCCTATCACCATTCTCCTCTATGCCCCTAAACCATGGAGTGATGAGGCCAATGTTCACCAAGGCTTGGTCCATAATGCTGTCATTACCCCCATGGTGAAAAAACTCTAAAACTCCCTTCGGATCAGATTCTACAAGGCAGAAAGCATCCACATCTGCCATCAGATTGACCTCATCAAAGCTGCAGGATGGTCCCCCACCCTTATCTCTGTATGCCATACAGTCACATCTGGCTCCAAGTATGATGGCAACCTCTTTGGCGCCAACTTCATCTGCCACTTCCATGATGATGCAAAACACCAGAAATACTGACTCATGGTTCGAGCAGCCTCTAGCAAGCCCTCCACCCCTCAGAACAACTTCTCCCCTGTCCGAGGCAAATTCACCTCCAGGAGCCAGGGCTAGGGAAATGGATCCTGGGGCGACCAACATTCTGACTTCTACCACTCTCCCCAATCTTCTCAGAACTGCACCCCAAGTCAGCAGAGTGGCTTCCAAAGCTGGACACCAGGGCCAGGTACAACAACACCCACCACCAATCTCTGAAGGATCCCCCCATATATCACTCCCTAGTCCCGAAGGTGCCCAACATCTCCAAGGTGGGTGCTTGTCTGGCTCAGGTCCCTGAATCAGTTTGGCAAGGAGTCAACTGCTGGGTGAACAACATAGCCCATGGCAAGACATATATTAATTGGATGTATCTCCCAATACTGCTATATATCTGGCCCCGCTTCTCATACAAACAAGGCATGACTGCCATAGAAAAAGCCCTGGTGGACACTATTATCCAGAACTTCCATAACAAAGGGGCCACTTATGAGGCCCAACCCGGGGAAGAGCTATTCTTCTCCAGCACCTTCACCATCCCCCAGATTGACAAGAATCAGACCTGCCTTGATGCATGTTTGCTGAATGAGTTCATGCAGTGATTGCACTTCAAGATGGAAGGTATTCAAATGCTCTGCCAAATGGTACACCCAGGGGACTTCCTCATCAAGATAGACATCAAGGATTACCTCCACATTCTCCTCCACCCCACCAATCAACAGTTTCTGGCCTTCTAATGGTGACAAATCAATTGGAAATTCTGGGCCATGCCATTCGGCCAATCTTCAGCCCCTTGAATCTGGATGAAGATGATGGCTGCCATTCTGGAACCACTATGGTGACATGGCATTCACCTCACCTACTATATCAACAACATCTACCTACTGGCCTCTAGCTATGATGAAGCTGTTCACTATGGCCAGATGGTCCACAACCACCAGGAGACCTTGGGGTTCCTCCTATATCCAACAAAATGTACATGGGACCCAAGCAAGTTCAGACATTCCTTGGGTTCCTGATAGATATCAATGCTATGGAGCTATGCCTGCTAAGGGACAAGATATGCAAGATCCACAAGGAGATGGCCTCCCTCCTCTGTTGGGCCTCTGAATCCAGTATCCCAATCTGCAACGTGGCCTCTCTGGTTGGCCTCTGCAATTCCATGACCCAGGTCATCTTCCCCACATACTTTCATGTTTGGACACTCATCTGCGATATACAGGCCACCCTCTGCCACTCCAATTGAAACAGATGGATGATACTTTCCCAGACATCATTGACTGACCTCCATTGGTGGTCCCACGAACTGCTGGGATAGAATGGCTGCTCTCTCCTCACCAAGGTCTCTGAGATCACATGGACACAGATACTAGCAATGTGGGATGGGGTTTTGAGATCCCCTCTTCCACTACTAACATCAGTCATACTATATAGCAGGTGGCTGGTACCTGGACATCTTTGGAGCACTTCCTGTCTATCAACTACCATGAATTAAAGATGGTTCTCTTTGTCTTCCAGATCAACTCACACTACTGGCAGAGCCATATGGTCCTGGTCTGGATAGACAATATGACCACATGGGTATTTGTCAACAAACAGAGAGGCTCTCTCCACCACCTCCATGCCATTGCAATGTACATCTACTAAATCTGCACAACATACTGCATTTGTCTCTTCACAGAATACCTCCCAGGTTCAGAGAATATTCAGGCAGACTTTTTGAGCCACCTCCATCTTGACCCCGATGACTGGAAGCTGCACCCAGTGATGTTCTGATTCCTATACCACCTGTGGGGCCTGGTCCAACTAGATCTATTCACCTCATGAATGACCACATAGACCACCCTCTTCTACAGCTGGTGGGCCAACCCCAAAGCCTTGGGGATAGATGCTTTTCGATACCACTGGCCTCTAACTGGGGCATATGTGAACCCTCCTTGGATTCTGATCAATTGCACACTCTACAAGATGAAGGAGGACCGATACTCTCACCTCATCCTCATCACCCCTTTCTGGCCACAACAGAGCTGGTAGCCTGAACTCCTGGAGATAGTGGTAGCCCCCCCAATTCTCCTTCCACATTGGGCTCTGATGGTGACTATACGATGTGCCATTTTTTTTTTATTTTTTTTATTTTTTTTACAGTCACTTGGACTTCCTTCCTTTATTATGCCCATCTATCCCATATAAATACAGTGAACCCACCCCCTAACCAATCCCCCTAGGGGGGCCCCCCCCTCCTACTCCTTCCCGATGAAAGACCACTTTGTCTAGTACAATCCCCACCCTCCCACCACTCTGCTCACAGATCCTTGCCACTAAACTGTGATGTTGCCCCCCCTGAGGACCCCAACCAACCCACCATCCAGTCAGCAGATCCCCCAATAGCTCCTCCCACCTTAATACCTTCTCCTGCAGCCCCATCTGCCCACCCTCCTTAAATACAAAAGCAAATAACCTGCCAGTCCCACCCACACTGCTAACACCCACCCTACAGTAAGCCAACTATCACCTACCCCCACTACTAGCCAAGATCTCAAGTCCTCCCAGTGGCTCCCCTCACCTGCTGGCCATTGCCCCACCCCAAGTCTATTCTCTACTTCTACCCAAAAGTCTCCCAATACCTCACATTCCCCTAGCCAATGTTCTGGCATCTACACCAGACCCCCAGCTTGCCCTACATTGTAATACTCCTCACAATCAAAATGACCACCATCCACCAGATGCTCAGTACAGAAATTCAACATGACATTCCTCTATAGCATTCGCAACCATACCACCCAGTACTTGGGAGGAAGCCACCTCCACACCTCAGCACTCCACAACCAGATACCTGCCCAGTCCAACTCCTCACTGATCCCTGCCTCCTGCCAGCCACTTGGCCAAAGATCTTGGCCAAGACCCTGCTGACATTTTACTCCATCCTCAATCTCAAATGTAGCAAGTGGAGCACCCCCCAGGAGCAGTCTATCCCATTGCCACATATCAGACCCCTACATCACCTCCCCCTCATTGCCTTGCCAATGCAGGCCAATTAAGTGTGCTACATCTACTACTCTCCACCAAAAGCTCTTAAACTGCAGCTGCCGATTTCCATTCAGCCCTACCAAAGAGAGCAGATCTCCTGAGGACCCTCGAGGGGAGGTTTGCATCTTCCACACCTTCTGCAGCAGAGGCACCCAACCCCCACCCTGCAGTTCAGCAGCTCTCTTCAACCACTAGGCTCGCAAGCAGTGCAACCTCTTTGGGAAATCCACTAGACCAAGACCTCCCCTGATCACTGGTGTTGCAAGAGTATCCCAACTGACCTGGGACCTCCTCCCTGCCCAAATCCAATCCCTAGCCACCTTTGTCAGCCTCTTCACCACCCACACTGAGAAGTCTAGGTGATAGGCCATGTACCATAGCTTGGGGAACCAGTATATGTTCAGAATTGACACTCGCTCTGCCAGAAAAATATGGTGGCCTCCCCAACCATGAAGGGCCTCTCCCCAAATGGTCACCCTACTCTCCCACCACACCCATGGCAAGACAGAACCATATACAGAAAGGAAGATGCCCAGATACTGCACCACCTCACCAGTAGGGACAATTGTTCCAATGACATCCCCACCCACTAGCCCATTCCCTAGCACCATTGTCTCACACTTATGCCAGTTGGGCTTCACCCCAGAGTGAGTCTCATATCATTCCACTGTCACCTTAAGTGCCTCTACATCTGCCACAGACTCAAGTTCAACCACTATATCATCAACAAAGGCCCCCACCTTCCACACTATATCATATATAGAGAGCTGTACCACCTTCTGGCGAATTCTATCCATCAATAGCTCCAGCAAAAGAGCATAGAGAATAGGGGACAGAGGGTCTCTCTGAGGAACTCCTCTTTCCAAGGAAAATGCCAGACCATGGTATCTATTATATGTTAGCACCACCCAACTGCTCTTTAGCAGATTCAATATAGAAGCCTGAAATCTTGGGGGAACACCAATTCGATCCAATACCTTGCCCAGCCAAACCTGCCATACATGGTCATAGGCCTTCTCTTAGTCCAAAAAGACCAACCTTCCATCCAGTCCACAGGCCCAGGCCCCTTCAATAACACCATATACCCATGCAGTCCCATCTCTTATAAGTCTGCCCCCAACAAAGCCCTGCTGCTCCTCCCCCAGTACCTATTGGGCAACTTTCTGCAGCCTTGTGATAATCACCTTAGTCACCATCTTCCTGTCCATATCCAGAAGCATGATCAGTCTCCAGTTCTTCCAGTCTTCCCTCCTCTCCTTGTCCTTGTACAATAAGGCCACCAGCCCAAGGTCCTGCTCTCCAACCCACTCACCATTCTGAAGAACATGGTCATAAAGAGCAGCCATCTCACCCAAAACTCCAGGGACCTTTACTATCTTCTTCCAGAAGTCCTATGGTAATCCATCCTCCCCTGACACTATTCCAAGTTTAGTTGCCACAAGGACACTCTGGATCTCCTCTCCTTGCACCAGTAAGATCAAGTCACCCAGTCTGGCTACTTGTAGTGGCCCCCACTCCTCTAGTGTATCTGCAATCACAGCCTCATCAGCACCCCCTTCTCCCTCACTCTACAAACTCTGCCATCTCTACTTCAAAACCCCTAAGATTTGTTGCGTGCCATACACCATGTCCCCATTGGTATCTAGGACCCCATCCCACCAATGTCGCACTCTCCTAGCTTTGAGAAGTCTTGATAAGTATCTAGTAGGCTGCTCACCTTCCTCAAGCCCCTGCCACCATAGCCTAGCAGCCATACCTTGCATATGGGTCTCCTCCCCTTCTCTCAACACCTGTTGTAGTTTCACTATCTCCAATTTCGCCCTCTCTTTCCTCCATTCCTCCACCCCATCAGAAGTGAGCAAATCTGCCCAATCCATCTGCAGTCTCCTCAACCTGCTGAAAGCACACTCTGTACACTTCCTCCTCCATTTCCCAGCCTCTCTACCAGCCCCTCCCCTATAAACCCTCACAGCCTCTTTCAATCTCATCCAAGGGATACCCACAGACAAGCCCTCATGTCTCCAGATAGAAACCTTTGCCTGAATGTCCTCCACTCATAAGTCCCACAACCCCTTCTCAGCCAGCAGAGAGGAGTTAAGGTGCTAATGTCCGGGTCCATCTCCACTCCCCCCAAACTGCCCCTGCTCCAACAGTCTCCAGTGATCAGACCATAGGCACTACTCCACCTCCAATATCTTCCAAACATAAGACCCCCAGCACTCTGCCATCAGAATCCAGTCAATCCTTGTACCCAAGTCATTCACCCAATGTGTGTAGACCCTAGTGTTGCCCCACTATGTTCTGCCCATATCCCCTAAGGAGCTCAACTTCTCCACCTCCTTCCATGTATCCAGACCTCCACTTCTCCCCCCTGCACTCCTTCCTCCATCAGTTCTGTCCAGACGCTGATCCCAAACCATGTTAAAGTCCCAACCAAGAACATCAATCCCTTCCTCCAAGGGAATACCCTCCTCCAGCAGCTCCCTAATCCACACAGTCCTCTCACCCTTAACTGTGGGCAGTAGCAAGAGCCAACCTTCACTGACTCCCACCTTGGCCAATGCCAATCTCCCCAGACCAAGTGATCACCCCAGCTCCTGATTCCCCCCAAGTCTCCTCTACCCTTCCTCACCAGAATCACTACTTTTCCAAACCAAGCAGTAGCCTCACCCCATTCCCTAGTCTACTCTACCCAATCATCCTCATCCTCACACCTAATATTCTGTAGTATAAAGAGATCAGCCTCCAATCCTTTGAGCCAAGTAAAAATGTTCTTACATTGCCCAGAACTCCTTAACCCATTCACATTCAAAGAGAAAATGTTGGTTGTACTATTCATAAGGAATAATGATATAATGTGATTCCATCCTCTACAAGTCCACATACAGCTCCTCCTGCACCAAGTCCAATTCATGTTCAGCAGCTAGTTCCCTTTCCCCAGCTTCCTGTACCTCCAACCCACCCAGAAGTTCTATCATTGTCCCATCTTCTCACTCCTCAAAGTCCTCATAATACTCCAGACAGGTCTCCTGCCAGAACTGCAAACCATGATGCTTTGCCCAACAGTAGGCCACCCACTCACCAGTGACTACCACCAGCTCTGCCTTCCTCATCTCATCAACCTTATATCCCTCCTCCTCCAGGAAGATCGTAAGAATCTCCACCTTCATTGCCTCCACCACTCCATCGCTGCACAGGATCCGCTCCCAATGCTCCTCAGGCATTATTCACAGGGCCACTTCCCCCAATGCCTCTGCCGGGAGGTTATCCATTACCTTGCTCATCCACAACAAGTTCCCCACCTCCTTCCCTCCTGGAGTCCCTGGCTGCCCTGCATCCAATATTGTGGTGTCAGCTCCTATACTAGCAGTCTCATCCCATTCCTCCTCAGGGACATCTACCAGCTCATCCTCACCAACCGCCACCACCTGGCCCCCTTTTGCCACATCAGGGACCCCAAAGTGTACTTGCTGGGCCCCCTGCATCAGTATATCCTCTGTTGTCCCTCTCTTCCCAGCCAGGCCCCTCCTGATAAGAGGGGGGGGTGTGGCATCCAATTCCTGCTCCCAGACCTCGAATGTTCTGTCAGTATAGGAGTCCTTGCTCAGTACCTTCCCATCTCCTTCTGTGCTTGCCTCCACCTCCCCTTCTCCCTTACTGGCCCAGACACTTGCTTTGACACCCCCAGATACCTCAGCCCCATCTGCCTTCTTCATAGCCCCACTGCTCATACTCACCAACAGCTCTCTCTGCTGCTTGCACCCCTGGGCATGCTCCCACTGCCCCTTGTCCATTCAAATCCTCTTCTCATCAATAATCTCCAGATGCACCAACTCCTCATTCACCTTCCAGGCCTTCATCCTCCTCTCAACAGCACTACTCAACTCTTTCAGCACCTTCAGCAAGTTCTCTTCCTCCTCTTCATTCCCTCACACCCTTGACACCTTACAGACAAAGGCCCCCCACATTGACACTGAGGGCCAGTCACTTGTCTTCCCTGTGGCCTCCCTTCCTGCCAGTCTAATCCTCACCTCTACATCACCAGTCCTAATAGAGGTCCCCTCCCATACCTGGAAACCTATATCCACTACATTGCCATACTCTGTCATTACCTCCTCCACTCTCCTCCTGGTCTCCTCCTTCATCACAGTAGGCACCCCCTTCACCAGCAGCTGCACTACCCTGGGATCCCACCTCAGGCAGTGCATCATGGGTACTACCACCTCACCAACCACCACTCTAGACTTCAGTGCCTCCTCCAGTGGGCCTGCCTCCTCAAAGCCCACCTTGACTCCCTCCAGGCCCTTCAGGAACTTCACTGAGGCAGCCCCAGCCACCTGCTTCGAGACAAGCCCCAAGATCATCCTTGCCATCACCACCAAGCCTTGAAAGCACAGTGTCACTGCAAACTCTGAGATTGACTTCCTGAGTAACAGTACCACTGCCAACCCCATCACACCATCAGCCAGGTCACCCTTCTGCCTTGGGAACCCCTGCCCCACACTACCATCAGCTGTCACATCTCTTTTTTTTTCCTGATTGCCTGTCACACTGCTCTCAGCAGTCTCATCCCCAGCCACCACACCTCCAGCACCTATGCTTGCATTCCTCCCCTGAGTAACTCTCCCCCTCTTGAGGCTCGCCTTACTCTTCCCTACCACAGCACTAGCCCTAGTCTCAGCCAGCCACCCACTCCACTTCACCTTATCCACAAAACTTTGGGGACCAGGTCTCTCCCCATGGCTACCAGATACCAGTCTGCTTCCAGAGCCCCTGCCACCCTTTAATCCTCCAATGGCCCCCATCCCCAGACCATAACCCCTCTCCACATGCTACCAGCCAAAAGCCCCAGGTCCACCTGACCTAGTACACCCAGCAGAACTCTTGCTCGATGACATTGTTATAGTACCTTTCCTCTAAGTTGTATTGAAAAACAGTTGCATGAAGTTGGTGTAACATGAATTGTACTTGAGAAAGGTGTTGATGAACCAATGTACAGATGCACCATTAAGATGCCCTTGTCTGGCTGATCAGCAGCACTCCCCAGTCACTATGGCACTAGTAGAGCCAGCTTGTGACCTCATCTGTACCAGTATCCAGACCTCTTTCCACAAGAACTATGAGTCTGCCTACCAATACTATGTCTGTTGGTGTCATTAATGGTATATCGATCCCCTTTGTGTATCTACTAAGCAGTGGACAAACTGCCTTGCCCATCTCTTTCATGAGGGCATGAGCACCTGACAACTCTGTATCATCTGTACTGCCATTGGCCAATGAACCCCTGCCATTAATGGTGTTCATTTCTCCAAACTCCCTACAGTCTCTTGCCCCATCTGGGGGGTGGGCAACTTATGCCCCCCCCTATCCAAGAATAAGGCCCAGTGGTGGGACATCTCTGTTCTCATCCACTAATTGGCCTCTTTGGGCCCCTTTGACTCTATCAAGCAGTGGGTCCTGCATGATAAGAAAACCCATGCCCTTTTGGTACTTTGCACATCATGGCATATCACAAGTGACTTTGCCCAATGTCAGGCAACTGTGGATTTCTGGGGTGGCCAAGGTGACTGGCCTGCTGAAATAGTTCTCACTGCCAACATGATCAAGGAATACACACCTGACTCTCCCTTCAAAACCTCCTGCTCTATCTCAGTACTTCTGGAGAACAAAGATATGTGCCCTGTATACTGGGTCTACTGCTGGATATATGAAATGGAACCCCTATGCCCACCACATGGCAGAGACTGCATCTTCATTAGCACACACTCTCCCCATCACAACTTAACTACTGACTGCCTTCACAACTGGTTTTTGCAATGTATGGTGGCTGCTGGCATCAACCCCATCCACCACCTTCATTCTGTTTAGATGGAATCCTCCACTGAGGCATTGGAAGGGAGAACTCCCATCAACGAAGTCCTGGAGAGCAGGAACTGGAGCTCCAAGATCACTTTCAAACATCACTACCATCTATCCCAAAGGTTGCTGTTTCTTTCCAAGATCTCTCAGGCGAAATCTTTGGTATACACAGTCCTCTGGCACAAGGTCACTTTGCTGGCCTGGTGCTCTGCTTATCTCTAATCTATGAACAACCAACTCTGAAATGGTCCAAGACCAAGCGAAGCTTAGTCCTGGATAGACAAGGTGCCATAGGCACCAAAGTCTGTCCCAGACTTTGCAAGCTTAGGGAGGACTATGAAGAGTTGGTTTCCCACCCATCCCCACTCTTTCCACTTTCTTTTTGTGGGTTCTTCTTTTCTCTGATTGCCCTGGCCATCAGGGGTTTTTTTCTTTTTTCCTTACTTTTACTTCAGGCTCACTGCCAATCTTTCTTGGCTAAGGGAACTCTGTGGGAGCAGAGACACTTTTATTACTATGTTTTATACAAATGTCTCACACATATGTCTTAGACAGATGAATTTGCAGTTACATGTAAAACCACTATTTCTAAGACAAATAAAGCATGCCATCACTTTCTAGATAGCAGAAAACAACTCTTCATAGTCCTTGCCAAGCTTGAAAGTCTGGGAAAGACTTCAGTGCCTATGGCACTGAAGTCCATCCAGAAATAACCATAGAAGGAGGAACAATTGACCCAGGATATACAGACAAAATCAAGGTCATTCTATACAACAGTAGTACAGAATGGCACTGAATCATAAGAGGACAGAAGATTTGCCCAAGCAGTTTTCATAAAGGTCAAGACCCCACAATTATAAGAAGTCTCTGAACTGACTGAAGGAACAAGACAAGCCAAAGAATTTAGAAGTTCAGATAAGAAAGAAATACACTTCCTTCAAGTCAACCACCTCAAGAGGAATATTCTCCAGCAAGTGTACTACCAACCAGTCAAACTGCTCAAGAATCTCATTCTGGAGCCTGGAGAGCAAACCACCTTCAAAATCTTTCCACCATGCAACTCCAGAAACCCTTTCACCAAACCCAATGAAGATATCCTGCACCTGGATATAGAAGGACATACATTCCCTGACAAGATGAATCCAGTATACTCCTGAGCAACCAACAAAGTTGGGAAACCATCATCTTGCCAAAAGGAACCATTATAGGACAACTAGTGCCCTTCCTCAACCAAACCCATAGAGATTTTATGAGCTAAACCTATCAGAAAATGGCAAAAGATCTCAGAAGAAAGGAAAGGCCCCTCTGCGACCCAAGAGACAGTGAAGTCTTCCACCAACATTGGGGAAGAACTGACACCACAGCAACATAGCAACTGGTAGAACTCCTCAACAAATATCAAGATATCTTCACTACAAACTATGGCAATCTGCCATATAACCCATCATATCACCACAATATAAATACAGGAAATGCAACACCTATCTGGCAGAAACCCTATAGAATACCTCATCACCTATAGACATTTGAAAAGAAGTACATTCAGGAACTCTTGGATAATGGAGTCATCCGACCCTCTCCCAGCCCTTGGGCCAGCCCTATACTTATTGTACCAAAGAAAGGTGGATGGAGACTCTGTATAGATTATAGGAAACTCAACTCAGTTACTGAAAAGTTGCCTATCCCTTGCCCAGAATCAATGACCTCTTGGACCAGTTATAAGATACCAAATACTTCAGCAGTATGGATATTTTTGCAGGATTCCACAAGATCCCCATAGACCCAAAAGACATTCAAAAGACAGTCTTTCTTACTCTAGGAAAACTGTTTGAATACCTCTGAATGCCCTTTGGACTTTGCAATGTACCTCCCACCTTCCAGAGGATGATGAATTTAGTTTATACCCCCCTGATCCACTACTGCCTGATTGTATACATAGATGATTCCAACATCTATTCAGTAAATTTTGAAGAATACTTACACTATCTCAAAGAATTCTTCAAGCTCACTCACAGGAATCACCTGAGACTTAATATTAAGAAATGCTACTTCTGAAAACAGAAACTTGAATTCCTTAGATTCATAGTTTCAAAAGAAGGAATTCATATAGGTCCAAAGAAAACTGAGGAGATCAACAATTGGTCAGTACCCAAGACCCTGAAGGAAACCCTATCATTCCTGATACTAGTATCCTACTACAGAAGGTTTATTAAGAACTTTGCCCAAATTGCTTCCCTAATTCAAATCCTTCTCAAGAAAGGAGTAGCTTACAAATAGACAGAATCACAAGAACTGGCCTTCAAGGAACTCAAGCACTGCATAACTACAGTACCAATCCTTGTCCACCCCAATCTACAGAAGTTATTCATCTTATATACAGATACTTCCAAAGATGGCTTAAGAGTAGTTCTAGCCCAAGAAGGATCTGACCAATAGTACTATATGATAGCTTATGCAAGCTGAGCTACTAATCAGTAGCAGATGAACTATGGTAGCACCAAATTGGAATACCTTGCAGTCATATGGGCAGTCACCCTATTCAAGCACTATCTCATCAGAAAAAAGTTCACTCTTTTTTTTTTTTTTTTTTTTTTTTTTTTTTT
>RBNI01001075.1:0-24545 GCA_003990745.1 Jimgerdemannia flammicorona | reverse complement strand
CAGTCCTCATCGCCTCATCCAGCGGGCCCGCCTCCTCAAAGCCCACCTCCACCCCCTCCAGCCCCTTCAGAAACTTTACTGAGGCCGCCCCAACCACCTGCTGCGAGATAAGCCCCAGAACCATCCTCGCCGTCACCGCCAAGCCCCGGAAGCACAAGGTGGCCGCGAACTCCGAGATCGACTTCTTGAGCAACAGGGCCACCGCCAGTCCCGTCACACCATCCGCCAGGTCCCCCTTCCGCATTGGGATCCCCTGTCCACCCTGGCCATCAGCAGTCACATCTCTTTTTTTTTCCTGATTAGCCGTCACTCCGCCATCAGCAGTCCCACCACTCCCCCCAGCAGCTGCACCCCTACCACCTCCTCCCCCAGACGCAGGCCCAGCACCACCAGCATTCCCCGCCTTCTTCTTCCCCTTTCCTCTTGTCTGTCCACTCCTATCCCCCATCGGCCAACCTCCTGTCCTCAGCGTGTCCGCAAAGCTCCTTCCCTGCAGCCCTCCAGCCCCCCCCCCAGCGCCACTTCCACTACCCGAGCTGCCCTGCCCACCTGAGCCACCGAAAGACCCCATCCCCAGTCCATACCCTCTCCCGACGTGCTGCCAGTTGAAGGCCCCAGGTCCACCCGACCTAGTACGCATGTCGGCTTGCTCGCTGGTTGACATTGCCTTAGTATCTTTCTCCAATAAACGACTTGAAAGTGTGTAGTAAAGTGTGTGTAACGTGAATTGTAGCGGAGAGAGATGAAGACCTGTTAACCCTGTGTAACCACAACTACAAGTGATAATATCTTTGAAATCAGGATTTTCTCATGTGACCAGCATATGCCCCACTTACAGCAACAGGTCACATATTTTGCTGGAAAGCGTGACCAAAGGAAGGTTACACCAGATGGGTGAATAAGTATAAATACCCAAGGCAAGAATATCCTGCAACTCTCATCCCCCTCTCCTTAAAAAGAAAAGACAAGACAAGAATGCCCACTACCTGCTGCCAAACTGCCTGCTGTAGCCAGCCCCTCCCAAGCCAGGTTGACTGCCTCTTTGGACACATCCAGGTTACCATCCAAGGAAGGAACCGCTGCTCAGAGGCCCTTAACCTCTCCAGCCCGGACCTAGGACAGTATGTCCTTGACCACCGTGAACTTATCAAAAGGGCCTACCTTGCTACCAGCCACCTAGAGATCTGGCATGAATACGAAATTGGCCACCAGCTTCTTCAATATACCAATGGCCTACCTACTGACCAGGTCTCTGACAGGACCCACCTGGACAGGCATGAGCAGAGACTTGCCAAGAAGGTCTATCAAATTATGTACCATACACTCTTTGCGATCCCCAACCTCAACTACATACAACTGAAGGACTTCCAGAACCTCTCTTTCCCCAAGGTTGATGCCCTAGAGATCAAGGTTGCCCAAGAAGCTAACTCCTGGAAAGCCCTCAAGTCCACTGATATCAAACCCTACTGGAGCTCCCTCCTGAATGACAACCCAGACCAATGGCTCCAAGGCCTCTCTGACCTCTTTGAAGGACCACCCATCTGAATGGATATTCCCAGGCATGAGGATCAAGAACCCTACTTGGATAGTCCCAACCACATCAGATGGAGAACTCCTACACCAGCACCTATACCAATGCAAGAACTATTTGCAGATCTCATTGACTTCTCCATCCTGGACAGTGAGTCATCAGTAACAGTTCCCCCTGCCACTGAAGAAGATGGTAACAACCCTGAGGAAGACTCTCCACCTTTTTCTCCACTGGTTCTCAATTTCTGAATCAATAAGAACATTGATTGAAGAATGTAATAGAACGAGGTGCAACGAGCGACAAGCGACAGTGATCATGTGACCCAGTGGATGATGACATCATCATATGATCAAGCGTGACATATGAATAGCAAGTAATGAATAAACGAATGAATGATGTGAACAACGCAAAAAAACAATATCCAGCTTATCCCTGACAATCGGTACCACAGCAACAGTTGCCACAGCAGCTGATCATTGCCTAGTAATTGAGGTCCTGATTACAAAGTTGTTTTTACCAAAAACTACCTAACAAAGGTCATGATCACAAACCTCCTTATAGTTACCAAATTAGTCACTCATACTTAGTCAGAAATTGTGGACCAACTTGTATAAATACCCCCCAGTTTCCATCTGAAATAAAGCAGTTTTAGTTCAGTCCTTGATACAAGAATCAAGTCTCCCCCCACACACACACATTCTCCTGAGTCTTAGTAATGACATCTAAGTGACTCTAGTGTTTCTGACTAAACTTCAGAAGCCTAGCCAACTTCTGCCAGAACTGAGACCAGTATATAAATTCCCAAAGACTTAAGTAACCCATTGAACCTGAATTCCAAGGTGAATTCAGTCTGTGTACAGCAAAGAACAAGACCCTCGAAATAGGGCAAAAGAGAAAGACCTTTGAAATAGAAGGCACTGCCACTATAACTACTTATAAGCGAGTGCTTCCTCAAACTGAAGGCTTCTTGGTACACATTGTGTACTAAGTCCCTAAGTAATAGTCCACTTCCCTAATTATTCAAAGGATAAGAGAGGGGTAGAAGTGAGAGTTATTACAGGAGTAGTTGATCAAGGATTTACAGGTGAAATCCACATCATCTTGCGAAATTTTGGAGACACCTCATTTGAAGTCAAAGTAGGCCAAAGAATTTTCCATGCAATCATTGAAGAAGTCCCTGAGCTCTCCCAGACAGACCATAGCAAGAAAGGGTTTAGATCAACCAACAAACCTCCCAGTCAAAAGGTCACAACCATGAAGGAAGATGATGAAAACTGATACAAAAGAATTGCAGATGGTTATACACTATGTGGATGATGCCCTCATTCTATTTGAATGTACTATATGGAACATATTGGTGAATGCCATGCATGCCTCTCCAAAGTTTTCAAAATTCAATCTGAGAAGCACCAAGCCCAACAGACTGAGGAATCCAAACAAGACCACCCTCCTTGTGAAGGATGGGAAGAAACTAACTTTGAGGAGACTGACAGCAATTGGGACAACAATGAGAATGAAGAACTCAACACTATCAAGAAGAAAGACAGTTATATCAAGTTTATAGGCCAAGTTTACAGACAGAATGTCAATGTCTTGCTTGATAGTGGTGCTACTGGAAACTATATCAGCACCAAAACTGCCAAGAGGATTGGAGCCCAAAGCAGACCAGTCACTGAGAAAAGAAGTGTTACCTTTAGTGATGGTAAGACTGCACCACTGATCAAGGTCTGTGAAGATCTCTTGCTCAAGATTGGCAAATATCAAGAGAAGTTGGGCTTCAGCATTATAGACCTCTCAGGACAAGACATTATCCTAAGAAAAGCCTGGTTGACCCAGCACAACCCAGACATCAACTGGAGGACCAATGAGGTTAACCTGATCCATAAAGGCAGAAAGATCACCCTGACACCCCAGGAAGGTACCAACTATCAAGGAATTAAAATAATCTCTGCCATCCAAATGAAGAGACTCTCTCAAAAAAAAGGAAACATCTACTTCATCTATACTGTACAAGAAGTCACTAAAGCTACAAGTAGCCCAATCCCAACAGAAGCTCAAGAACTGTTTGAAGAATTCCAAGATATATTCCAGGACCCTCAAGGACTTCCATCCAAGCACCAAATCCAACATGGAATTGATCTCATTTCAGGATCTGAACCCCCATATAAGAGTATCTATCAACTAGCCCAACCTATAACTCAAGACCCTCAAGGATGAGTTGACCAAACTACTGGCCCAAGAATATATTAAACCCAGCCACTCTCTATTTGGAGCCCCCATTTTGTTTGTCAAGAAGAAGGATGGCTCTCTGTGAATGTATATTGATTACAGAGCCCTCAACAAGATCACTATCAAGAACTGGTATACCTTGCCTAGGATTGATGAGTTGTTGCACCAAATCTTCAAGGCCAAGACCTTCTCCCTACTAGACTTGCGAAATGGCTACCACCAGATTCTCATTGATGAGAAGGACATTGAAAAGACAGCTTTCCAAATTTAGTTTGGATACTACCAGTTCCAAGTTATGTCTTTTGGACTGACCAATGTACCAGCAATATTCCAGTATCTGATAAATGACATCTTTGGACTACTCCTCAACATCTGTATCCTTGTGTATATTGATGATATACTAATCTACAGTGAAACAGTAGAGTTACATGACACCCACCTCAGACAGGTACTGTCCCTTCTGCGAGAACACCAGCTCTATGCTAAGATGAGCAAGTGCAAGTTCTATCAAGACCAGATTGAGTACCTAGGACATATCATCTCTGCTGAAGGTATCAATGCAGACCCTCAAAAGGTATCAGCCCTCAAGGATATTCCTATCTCTACTACCCTCAAGCTACTTCTGTACTTTCTGAATATTGCTGATTACTACTGAAGGTTTATCCAAGGATACTCTACTATTGCAGCCCTACTGACCAGCTTGGCCTGCAAAGGAGTGAACATTAAGACTGAATAGACCCCTGAATACAACCAGGCTATGGACCACCTCAAGAGACTCCTTACTAAGACCCCAGTGCTAATTGCACCAGACCCTACTAGGTTATTCACTCTGACCACAGATGTCTCTGACATTGCCATTGGGGCAGTACTCAGTCAAGAAGATCACCCAGTGGCCTACCTTTCCCAAAAGCTCCAGCCAGCTGAGACCCAGTATATTACTCATAAGAAGGAACTCCTGGCCATTGTCACTGCACTCCAGGAATGGTGCGATTTTCTACTAGGACAACTATTTGTAGCCTATACTGATTACTATGCTCTGCAGTATATCTACATACAGCCTATGCTGACCCACAGACAAGCCCACTGGATGGAAATCATTGCCAACTTTGATATTGAAATCAAGTATATCCCAGGCAAAACCAATCATGTGGCTGATGGTTTCTCCAGGTATATGGAAGATGAACTTGTCTTCATGGTCAAGGTAATTGGAGATCTTACCCAAATAATCAAGGATGGCTACCAGCAGGATAGCCCCTTGATGAATTTCCTTCAATTCTGCCAAGACCCAGAGGCCAAGGTCCCAGAACCCATGAGGCAAATGTCCAAGAGATTCACTTACCATGATGGACTTATCTACAGGGACCATGACAGAGTGGTTATATCCAATAATGATACTCTACAGCTCAAGATCATACAGGAACTCCATGATACTCCTGCAGCAGGACACTTTGGTTTTGAGAAGACCTACAACCTCCTCTTAAGAGAGTTCTACTGACCAAAGATGACCAAGGACATCAAAGACTTTGTGGCCTCATGTAAGATATACCAAAGGTTCAAGAGTGGTAACAAGCTACCAGCAGGACTTCTGCAACTGCTACTAATCCCAAGTCACAACTGGGATCAGATTGTATTGAATTCCATTGTCCAACTCCCTAAGACCAAGGCAGGATAGGATGCCAGTGTGGTATTCATGGACCGCCTAAGTAAACAAGCCCATTTTACACCCACTAAGACCACTGCTACTGCACCAGAAATTGCTGAGATTTTTCTCAACCAAGTATTCAGGCTACATGGCATGCCTAGTACTATTGTATCTAACTGAGATGCCAAGTTCACAAGCAACTTCTGGAAGGCATTTTTCTCTCTCTATGGAACCAAGCTGAAGTTCTCTACTGCCTACTACTCTCAGACTGATGGTCAAACCAAGTGAACCAATAGAACTCTCAAGCAGATGCTTAGCATCTTCTGCTGTTACAAGCAGAATGATTGGGACAAGTACCTGGCCCATGCCAAGTTTGCCTACAATAACAGCCAGCAAACCTCTATAAAGAAGACTCCATTCTTCCTGAACTATAGTCAACACCCAAGGACTCCAAGTACTACTGCAAAATCAGCAGTACTAGCAGCCTAAGATCTAGCCAAGACTATTTCTGATCTTATCCAAATGATAAGAGATACTCTCATAGAAGCACAAGACTACCAGACTAAGTACATGAACTTGAAGTAAAGAGAAGTCTCTTATAACATTGGTGATATAGTTATGCTTAGAACTGACCACCTCTACCCAGACATCCTGGCACAACAACTAGCTAAGAAACTCTATGCTAGAAGAATTAGACCATACAAGATTTTGGAAAAAGTCAGTGAAGTTAACTATAAGTTGCAACTTCCCCACAATATCCAAGTACACCCAGTATTCTATATCAGTCAATTGGTGGACTACTATGAGAACCCATTCCCTGAGCATACAGTTCCACCCCCACCCCCAATTAGGATCAATTATCATGAGGAATTCGAAATTGAGGTGGTACTTGACCATAAGGTCCACAAATACCCCAAAACAGTCAAGCAGTTTTTCTTCATCAAGTGGAAGGGTTACCCCATCCATGATGCTATCTGGGAAAAGGAAGAAGCTCTGGGGAATATACATAAAGCTCTTTAGGACTACATGGAAACACTCACCCCCCAGCAAAGGAAGAAACTGTAGCTCTAAAAATTAGAGTACATAGTAAACAGGAGAGTACTATATATTTTTATCTAAAACATACAATACTGAATATTGTAGAAAAAGGAATACTATATATTTAATAAGAAGACACTCAGGTGAAGGACATTCTAGCATAGTACAGCAAAATGCATTTTAACAACTCCAGTTCATACCATCTGTATCATCTCCACTGGATGATGATAGATGCTTCATATAGAACTTAGAAAAGCTGACAATGTTGAAACCAATCTAAGTCCATCTAGATGACAGATATTGTTACTTAGGAATTGCCTCAGATTACAAGAAATACTATTTCCAAGAGGTTCAAACCCCCAGCCATGACAATGGGAGCCCTCACCCTAGACAAGGATGGCCAGTTCTCATAAATGCACCAACTAGATAAAAAAAAAGAGGACCAAGACCTGTTAACTTAGTATAACCATAACTACAAGTGACAATATCTTTGAAATCAGAATTTTTTCATATGACCAGCACATACTCTGCTTACAGCAACAGGTCACATATTTTGCTGGAAAGCATGACCAAAAGAAGGTTACACCAGATAGGTGAATAGGTATAAATACCCAAGGCAAGAATACCCCACAACTTTTATCTCCCTCTCTTTACAAAGAAAAGATAAGACAAGAATGCCTGCTACCCACTGCCAAACTGCCTGCCATAGCCAGCCCCTCCCAAGCCAGGTTGACCACCTCTTTGGACACATCCAGATTTCTATCTAAGGAAGGAACTGCCACACTGAGGCCCTTAACCTCTCTAGTCCGGACCTAGGACAATATGTCCTTGACTGCCATGAACTCATTGAAAGAGCCTACCTTACTATCAGCTGTCTAGAAATCTAATATGAATATGAAATTGGCCACTAGCTTATGCTACATACAAATGGCCTACCCACTGACCAGGTCTCAGACTGGACTCACCTGGACAGACACAAGCAAAGACTTGCCAAGAAGGTCTATCAAATCATGTACTATGCACCCTTTGCAATCCCCAATCTCAACTACATATAACTGAAGGATTTCCAGAACCTCTCTTTCCTCAAGGTTGATGAGCTAGAGATCAAAATTGCCCAAGAAGCCAACTTCTGGATTACCCTCAAGTCTACTGACTGTGAACCCCACTGGAGCCCCCTCTTGAATAACAATCCAGACCAATGGCTCCAAGGCCTCTCTGATCTCTTCAAAGGACCACCTATCTGAATAGATATCCCTAGGCATAAGGATCAAGAACCCTACTTGGATGGTCCCAACCACATCAGATAGAGAACCTCTACACCAGCACCTATCCCAATGTAAGAACCATTTGCAGACCTCATTGACTTCTCCATCCTAGACAGCAAGCTATCAGCAACCACCCCCCCTGCCACTGAAGAAGATGGCAACAATACTGAGAAAGAATCTCTACCTTTCTCTCCCCTGGTTCTCAATTTCTGAATCAATGAGAACATTGATTTCTAAGAAGGGAAGGATGTAATAGAATGAGCAAACAGATGAGATGTGATGAGCAATCACATGACCCAGCAATGATGTCATCATATGATCAAGTGTGACATATTATATAAATGACAAATGAACAAACAATGTAAAAAATGATCCAAAAAAATGATATCCAGTTTATCTCTGACAATTGGCACCATAGCAACTGTTATCACAGTAACTAATCATTGCTTAGTAATTGAGGTCCTGATTACAAAGTTATTTTTGCCAAAAACCATCTGATAAAGATCACAATCACAAACCTCATTATAGTTACCAAATTAGTCACTCATACTTAGTCAGAAATCATGGACCAACTTATATAAATATCCCCCAGTTTCCATCTGAAATAAAGCAGTTTTAGTTCAGTCCTTGATAACAAGAATCAAGTTCCCCCAACACACACATATTCTCCTGAGTCTTAGTAATGACACCTAAGTGACTCTAGTGTTTCTGACTAAACTCCAAAAGTCTAGCTAACTTCTACCAGAACTGAGACTGATATATAAATCCCCAAAGACTTAAGTAAACCCATTGAACCTGAATTCCAAGGCAAATTCAGTCTGTGCACAGCAAAGAACAAGACCCTTGAAAGATAGGGTAAAAGAGAAAAACCTTTGAAAGATAAGGCACTGCTGCTATAACTATTTTAAGTGAGTGCTTCCTCAAACTGAAGGCTTCTTGATATATATTGTATACTAAGTCCCTAAGTAATAGTCTTACTTCCCTAATTATCCAAAGGATAAGAGGGGGGTAGAAGTGAGAGTTATTACATACCTCCTCATCTCAGCACTCTAGGCCCAAATGCCATGTCAGTTCCACTCTTCTCCAATACCCACCCCCCGCCATCTGCTAGGCCACAGATCCTGGCCTAGTCCCCTTTGACATTCTATTCCCTCACTAATATCAAACTCAATTAAGAGAATGCCTCCCAGCAACACTCAGTCTCATCTCCAAATCACTGGGTTCTAAGCCACCTCCCCTTCATTTCTCTGCCAATGAATTCTAATGTAGTGCACCCCCTCTGCTAACCTCTACCAGAAGCCTTTGTATCTCAATTGTCCAGTGTTCCAAAGTCCAACCAATGATAGGAGATCTCCTGTTGAGCCTCTCAGTGAGGATCTCATCTCCCAGACCTTCTGCAATAGGAAGACCCAGCTGCCCCCTCTCAACTCCACCACTCTCTTTAACCACCATGCTCTCAAGCAGTATAGTCTCTTCAGAAAGTCTACCAGCCCAAGTCCTCCTCTTGCCACTGGTAAGGATAAGACCTCCCAACTGATCTAACTCCTTCTTTCAGCCCAGATCCACCTCTTGGCTAGCTTTATCAGTCTCTTTACCACCCAGGCTAAGAGGTTCAGATGATAAGTTAGATACCACAACTTCGGCAGCCAATAGACATTCAAAATCAAGACATGCCCTGCTAGAGATAAGTGGCAACCCCCCCAACTCTGCAGGGCCTCCCCCCAGATTCCAACCCTCTGCTCCTACCAATATCTGGATAGAACTGACCCATATATTGACAAATAAATACCCAAGTACTACACTACCTCTCTAGTAGAGATGATTGTTCCAATAACATCCCCTCCCACCAGGCCATTGCCTAACACTATTGTTTCACACTTGTGCCAATTAAGTTTAGCCCCAGAGTTCTCCTCATATCACTCCACCATCTCTTTGACCTCCTCAACATCAGTGATTGATTCCAGACCAACCACTATGTTATCTGCAAAGGCCCCAACTTTCCACCCAATTCCAAAGATGGAGAGCCCCACTATCTTCTATCTGATTCTGTCCATTAGAGGTTCTAGGGAAAGAACATACAGAATAGGGGACAGTGGGTCTCTCTGGAGCACACCCCTACTCAGGGGAAACAACACCCCTCTATGTCTATTACACATGAGTACAGCCCAACTCCCTTCCAGTAGGCTGATCATTGCTAACTGGAACTGGTACAGTACCCCAGTCCTATCTAATACTTTCACCAGCCAGACTTGCCACACCCAGTCATAAGCCTTCTCCTGGTTCAAGAAGACCAGTTGCCCATTCAGTTCACAAGCTTGCACTCCTTCAATAACTCCATATACCCAGGCTGTGCCATCCCTAATGAGCCAGCCTCCTACAAAGCCCCTCTGCTCAATACCCAAGACTTACTAGGTCACCTTCTTTAGCCTTGCGACCACTATCTTAGTCACCAACTTTCTGTCCATGTCCAGCAGCATAATTGGCCACCAGTTCTTCCAGTCCTCTCACCTTCTTTTGTTCTTGTAAAGCAACATCACCAACCCCAGATCCTGCTCCCCCACCCATCTTTCTGACTATAGTATAAAATCACACAATGCTGTCATCTCACTCAGTACTCTTGGGACCCCCACCATCTTCTTCCAGAAGTCCCAGGGCAGACCATCCTCCCCAGGTACCATACCTGATGTTGTTATGATAAGAACCTGGTAGATCTCTTCCTCTTATACTGACAACACCAAGTCACCCAGCCCATCTACTTATGGGGGGTGCCAATCCTCCAATGCCCAGTCAATGGCAGCAGCATCAGCCCCACTCTCCTCCTTACTCCATAATCCACTCCATTACTCCTTTAATGATCCAAGAATATCTTGTATACTATGTACCAGTATATCATCAGAGTCAAGTATCCCCTCCCACCTTTGCTGTACCCTTCTTACCTAAAGGACCCTCATGAGATACATTGAGGGCCTTTCCCCTTCCTCCAAACCCTATCAATGAAGCCATGCTGCCAAACTCTGCACCCTTGCCTCTTTCTCTTCTTGCAACACCTGTTGTAATTCTCTAACCTCCATTTTTGCCCTCATTATTCTCCAATCCTCTCCCCTCTCCAACATCACTAGCCCAGCCCAATCTTTCAAGAGTTTAGCCAGTCTAACAGAAGCCCATCTCACCTGTCACCTCCTCTGCTTCCCAGCCTCCTTGCCAGCCTCACTCCAGTGACCCTGGCCATCTCTTTCATCCTCATCTACCAAACACCAACTGGGGCACCTTCCTGTCTCTAGCTCTCCACCCTCAGTTAAATGTCCTCAGCCCACTTATCCCACTGGATCCTATCATCTAATAACAAGGAATTGAGATACTAATGTCCAGGCCCATCCCCACTCCCCCCAAAATACCCCTGTCCTAACAGCCCCCAATAATCCGACCATGGACACCACTCCACCTCCAGTAACTTCCAAACATCTAAGCCCCAGTAACTAGCTGTCAAAATTTAGTCAATCCTCATCCCCAGGCCCCCTGCTCAATACATGTATACCCTCCTATCCCCCCAACACTCTCTATCGGTATCTACTAGAGCACTTAGCCTTTCCACTTCCTCCCATGCCACCAGTTCTCCACTCCTACTCTCAGCTCCCCATCCTCTATTAGTTCTATCCACCAGTATATCCTGGATCACATTGAAGTCTCCACCAAGCACATTCACCCCAACCTCTGCAAGGACCCCACTCTTCTGGAGACCCTTCATCCAATCCACACACTCACCTCATACAGTAGAGCAGTAACAGGAGCCCACTGTAACTGGCTCCCAATCTGTATATGTCCACTCTCCCCAGACCAATCTATCCCCCCAGCTTCTCATATCATATATCTCTCCTCTGTCTCTTCAGACCAGAATCTCAACCTTGCTCTTCCAAACTACCTCACTTCCCCATTTCTTCATCCATTCTAGTCTATCCAAATCATCCTCACACCTGACATTCTGCAAGAGGAAGAGATCAGCCTCCAATTCCTTCAGCCAAGTAAAAATGTTCCTATGTTGAGAAGCACCCCACAACCCATTCATGTTCAAAGAAAAAATATTAGTTGTACTATTCATAATGAAATATAGTGTGTTATCAAGTCCATACTCTACTGCTCTATATTCATCTCTTCCTGTGCCATGTCCAGATTATGTTCTGCAGTTACCTCCTCCTCTTCAGCCCTCTTAGCCTCCAATTGTAATAGAATAAAAGAGCACGAACAGATGGGACATGACAAGATGAGCGATCATGTGACCCAGCGGCGATGACGTCATCATACGAATGAAGCATGACATACAAATTACAAATGACAAATGATGCGAAATGACACAGAAAACAATATCCAGCTTATCCCCAACAATTGGCGATGCAGCAACAGTTGCCACAGCAGCTGATCATTGCCTAATAATTGAGGTCCTGATCACAAAGTTGTTTTTTGCCAAAAACCACCTGATAAAGGTCGCGATCACAAACCTCATTATAGTTACCAAATTAGTCACTCATACTTAGTCAGAAATCGTGGACCAACTTGTATAAATACCCCCCAGTTTCCATCTGAAATAAAGCAGTTTTAGTTCAGTCCTTGATACAAGAATCAAGTCTCCCCCACATACACACATTCCCCTGAGTCTTAGTAATGACATCTAAGTGACTCTAGTGTTTCTGACTAAACTCCAGAAGCCTAGCTAACTTCTGCCAGAACTGAGACTGGTATATAAATTCCCAAAGACTTAAGTAAACCCATTGAACCTGAATTCCAAGGCAAATTCAGTCTGTGCACAGTAAAGAACAAGACCCTCAAAATAGGGCACAAGAGAAAGATCTTTGAAACAGAAGGTACTGCCACTACAATTACTTATAAGCGAGCACTTCCTCAAACTGAAGACTTCTTGGTACACATTGTGTACTAAGTCTCTAAATAATAGTCTACTTCCCTAATTATCCAAAGGATAAGAGAGGGGTAGAAGTGAGAGTTATTACAACTTGGTAGCAGTGGTTTACCAGCCAAGAAGATACCAAAGAACACACTCCTGAAGTTGGAACAAGACTAACCTTGGACAGGAGTAACCCCCAGAATCAACTGTGGATCCTCAAACTAGAGCCAGAGAAGCCCTTGCCATTAGGACTAGGTGGTATCAGAAAACCACAGACACAGGGACCTGCCAGCTTATAATTGACCAGACTTACAAGGATCTATATCAGGCCTTTAGGATATACCACCCAGGACTTAGGAATATTGTTAGCCACCGTAGGTTTTACAAACTCCTCCAAGGACACATTGGAACCACTAGGACCCCAGAATCTACTGCTGCAGCCACCCAGGATTTTCTAGATTATATCTCACCCCCTGCTGCAAGAGAAGTAGCTGCTGAGTAGATTGCCTCTGACAGATATCATCATACCCTAACCAAGACCTCTCTCTACTACAGGCTAGTTGTATACTATGCCTCTGCTATAACTAGGTATGAGAACAAGCAAGCAGGCCACCCATCCTCTACTACTGAACAAGAAGCAGGCCCATCTACTCAGCCAGAAACTGATATCCTCTTTGAAGGACCTAGTCAGTATAAGGGCACACTATCTCATCAGGGAAGAGAGTCAGATGAAGACTCTACAGGTTACCAGTCTGACAATAGCCAACAAGGAACAGCAGGCCTAGGAATTTACCAAGGAACCACAGGTCAAGAAGATCAGACCCCAGAACCAGCCCAGCCACCTATACAGAGATTTGGTTTATCCTCTCTCACAGGACTCTTTGACTTGATATCTGGGAATCAAGTAACTCCAAGTCATACAGCACCACAACCCTCAAGCAGAACAATCTTCAGGAGAATCTACCCCAACAGGCTCACTACCAATAGTCAACACAATGGTAGATACCAACATTGCAGCACTAACTACCCAGCTAGCAGTGCTAGCAGGGATAGTAAGACAGATTGCTGAATAGAACAAATCAACCAAGACTCTGCAAATCCCAACATTCAGTGGAAAAAACAGCAATATTGAAAACTTCATCAATATAGTTAATACAGACTACTGAGCAAACCAATGGAATGATAACTGAGTGCCTATAGAAATGCTCACCAACAACCAGAACAGCACCCTTCAACAGCTGTTTGCCACATCAGCAGCATAAGTGGAAACAGTAGCCACATTCTTCACTGGAACAGCAGCCGAATTCTGGTGAACTTTGGATCAACACCCAGTAACTTGGGAAGCCCGCCCTCAAATCAATAGACAAGCACCTACCAACAATAGACCAGGTTGGGATGACTACGAAGCAGGCCCAGGACTCAAGGCCTTGCTACTGACCAAATTCTGAAATGCAGCCTACATATAAGAAACATGGAACAAACTGTCCCAGATGAAGTTCCATAAGAATGGTGAAGAAGATCTAGAGACCTTTGCCACCAGAATGGATGCCTACCTCAAAACTGTTAGACTTACCTACCAGGAGAACAATTTGGCCATCAATGGTACCAGAGCCAACCACCTTTTTGCAGCCCTACCAGACTGGCTCACCCAGAAGATCAAGGAACAAGGTCTTCCCCAAGGATGTCCCCACTATTCATGGTGTTTTGCTCAAGTACAAAGAAGAGTCCATGAAATCCTTGCTGCACAAGCTCCACGAAATCAAGAACACAAGAAAGATAACCAAGATAGGAGAAACCCTATCAGGAGAAATGATCAAAGGAATGACCAAAGATATGATCAAAGGAATGACCAAAGGAACCAGCGAAACCCCAGAGGATCCAGACCTCCCACCAAGAATGAAAAGAAGCAGCTCCATGAAAAGGGATTGTGTTTCATCTGCAAGAAGGTAGGACACATCTCATTCAGATGCCCTGAGAAGAGGAACAGAGCAGGCGAACCAAGTAACCAGAACATTACTGTTATTGGAGAAGGTCCAGGAAAGAAGAACCCCAAGAATGTCATCAAAGTATAGAAGATATGGTACAAGGCTACCATCTCCACTAAGGCCCACCCAACCGATGCTGGATATGACCTCTACAGCAGTCAAGACCTCACCATCCCACCAAGTACCAATACCACAGTGTGAACAGGAATTGCAATGCAAGCTCCCAAAGGAACATACATTCACCTTGCTGAGCAAAGCAGCCTAGCGAAAGAGTTCAACATTGGGCTAGGAGGAGGAGTAGTTGATTAAGGATTTACTAGTAAAATTCATGTTATCTTGTGAAATTTTGGAGACACATCATTTGAAGTCAAAACAGGCCAAAGAATTGCCCAAGCAATCATTGAGGAAATCCATCAAGATCTCACCATTGAAGAAGTCCCCGAACTCTCCCAGATAGACCACAGTAAGAAAGGGTTTGGATCAACTAACAAACCTCTCAGTCAAAAGGTCACTACCATGAAGGAAGATGATGAAAACTGATATAAGAGAATTGTAGATAGTTATGCACCATGTGGACGATGCCCTTATTCTATTTGAATGTACTGTATGGAACATGTTGGTGAATGCCATGCATGCCTCTCCAAAGTTTTCAAAATTCAATCTGAGAAGCACCAAGCCCAATAGACTGAGGAATCCAAACAAGACAACCCTTCTTGTGAAGGATGGGGAGAAACTGACTTCGAGGAGACTGATAGCAATTGGGACAACAATGAAGATGAAGAGCTCAATACCATCAAGATGGAGGACAGTTGTATCAAGTTCATAGGTCAAGTCCACAGACAGAATGTCAATGTCTTACTGGATAGTGGTGCTACTGGAAACTATATCAGTACCAAGACCACCAAGAGGATTGGAGCCTGAAGCAGACCAGCCACCAAGAAAAGAAGTGTTACCTTTGGTAATGGAAAGACTGCACCATTGACCAAGATCTGCAAAGATCTCTTGCTCAAGATTGGCAAATATCAAGAGAAGTTGGACTTCAGCATTGTAGACCTCCCAGGACAAGACATTATCCTAGGAAAAGCCTGGTTCACCCAGCACAACCCAGATATCAACTGGAGAACCAACAAGGTTAACCTGACCCATGAAGGCAGAAAGATCACTCTGATACCCCAGGAAGGTACCAACTACCAAGGAATCGAAATCATCTCTGCCATTCAAATGAAGAGACTCTCTCGAAAAAAGGGAAACACCTACTTCATCTGTACAGTACAAGAAGTCACTGAAGCTACAAGTAGTCCAATTCTAATAGAAGTTCATGAACTGTTTGAAGAATTTCAAGATATATTCCAAGACCCCCAAGGACTTCCACCCAAGCGCCAAATCCAACATGGAATTGATCTTATCCCAGGATCTGAACCCCCATACAAGAGTATCTATCAACTGGCCCAACCTGAACTCAAGACCCTTAAGGATGAATTGACCAAACTACTGGCCCAAGGATACATTGAACCCAGTCGCTCTCCATTTGGAGCCCCTATTCTATTAGTCAAGAAGAAGGATGGCTCTCTGCGAATGTGTATTGACTACAGAGCCCTCAACAAGATTACCATCAAGAACCAGTATGCCTTACTTAGGATTGATGAGTTACTACACTAAATCTTCAAGGCCAAGACCTTTGCCCTACTGGATCTGTGAAATGGCTACCACCAGATTCTCATTGATGAGAAGGACATTGAGAAGACAGCTTTCCAAACATGGTTTGGATACTATCAGTTCCAAGTCATGCCTTTTGGTTTGACCAATGCACCAGCAACATTCCAGTACCTGATGAATGACATCTTTGGACCACTCCTCAACATCTGTATCCTTGTGTATATTGATGATATACTAATTTACAGCGAAACAGTAGAGCTACACTACATCCATCTCAGACAAGTACTGACTCTACTATGAGAATACCAGCTCTATGCTAAGATGAGCAAATGCAAGTTCTATCAAGACCAGATTGAATATCTAGGACATATCATCTCTGCTGAAAGGTATCAATGTGGACCCTCGAAAGGTATCAGCCCTTAAAGATATCCCTATCCCTACTACCCTCAAGCTACTCCAGCGCTTTCTGAGTATTGCCAGTTATTACCGAAGGTTTATCCAAGGATACTCTGCTATTGCAGCTCCATTGACCAGTCTGGCCTGCAAAGGAGTGAACATCAAAACCAAATGGACCCCGGAATGCACCCAGGCCATAGACCATCTCAAGAGACTCCTTACTGAGGCCTCAGTGCTAATTGCACCTGACTCTACCAGGCCATTCACCCTGACCATAGATGCCTCTGACATTGCTATTGGAGCAGTACTCAGCCAAGAAGACTGCCCAGTGGCCTACCTTTCCCAAAAGCTCAAGCCAGCTGAGACTCAGTATACTACTCATGAGAAGAAACTCCTGGCCATTGTTACTGCACTCCAGGAATGGTGCCATTTCCTCCTAGGACAACTATTTGTGGCCTACACTGATCACTATGCACTGTGGTATATTCACACACAGCCCATGCTGACCTACAGACAAGCCCGCTGGATGGAAATCATTACCAACTTTGATATGGAAATCAAGTATATCTCAGGCAAAACCAACCGTGTGGCTGATGGTTTCTCCAGATACATGGAAGATGAACTTGTCTTCATGGTTGAGGTAATTGGAGACCTTACCTAAATGATCAAGGATGGCTACCAGCAAGACAGCCCCTTGATGAAATTTCTTTAATTCTGCCAAGACCCAGGGGCCGAGGTCCCAGAACCCATGAGGCAAATGGCCAAGAGATTCACTTACCATGATGGACTTATCTACAGGGACCATGACGGAGTGGTTGTACCCAACAATGATACTCTGCAACTCAAGATCATGCAGGAACTCTATAATACTCCTGCAGCAGGACACTTTGGTTTAGAAAAGACCTACAACCTCCTCTCAAGAGAGTTCTACTGGCCAAAGATGACCAAGGACATCAAAGACTTTGTGGCCTCATGCGAGATGTGCCAAAGGTTCAAAAGTGATAACAAGCTACCAGCAGGACTCCTGCAACCCTTGCCTATCCCAAGCCACAACTGGGACCAGATTGCAATGGACTTCATTGTCCAACTCCCCAAGACCAAGGCAGGATGGGATGCCATCATGGTATTCATGGACCACCTAAGTAAACAAGCTCATTTTGTACCCACCAAGACCACTGCTACAGCACCAGAGATTGCTGAGATTTTTCTCAATCAAGTATTCAGGCTACATGGCATGCCTAGCACCATTGTATCTGACTGAGATACCAAGTTCACAAGCAACTTCTGGAAGGCATTCTTCTCCCTCCATGGAACCAAGCTGAAGTTCTCTACTGCCTACCACCCTCAAACTGACAGTCAAACTGAGCGAACCAACAGGACTCTCAAACAGATGCTTAGCATCTTCTGCTGTTACAAGCAAAATGATTGGGACAAGTATCTAGCCCATGCTGAGTTTGCCTACAACAACAGTCAGCAAACCTCCACAAAGAAGACTCCATTCTTCCTGAACCACGGTCAACACCCAAGGACCCCAAGTACTACTGCGAAATCAGCAGTCCCAGCAGCCTAAGATCTGGCTGAGACCATTTCTGATCTTACCCAAATGACAAGAGATGCTCTCATAGAAGCATAAGATTACCAAACCAAGTATGCAAACTTGAAGTGAAGAGAAGTCTCCTATAACATTGGTGACATGGTCATGCTTAGAACAGACTACCTCCACCCTGACACCCTGGCACAACAACCAGCTAAAAAACTCCATGCTAGAAGAATTGGACCATACAAGATTGTAGAAAAGATCAGCAAAGTCAACTACAAGTTGCAACTCCCTCACAATATCCAAGTATACCCAGTATTCCATATCAGCCAATTGGTGGACTACCATGAGAACCCATTCCCCAAGTGTACAGTTCCACCACCACCCTCAATTAGGATCAATGATCATGAGGAATTCGAAATTGAGGAAGTACTTGACCACAAGGTCCACAAATATCCCAAAACAGTCAAGTGGTTTTTTCTGATCAAGTAGAAGGGTTACCCCACCCATGACGCCATCTGGGAAAAAGAAGAAGCTCTGAAGAATGCATGTGAAGCCCTCTAGGACTACATGGAAACACTTACTCCCCAGCAAAGGAAGGACTTGCAGCTCTGAGATTTCAGAACACATAGTGAACAAAAGAAGACTACATATTTTATCCAGAAGCATATAATACCAAACATTGCAGCAAAAAGGAACACTATAGATAACCAACAAGAAGAGGCCCGAATAAAGGACAGTCTAGCATATTATAGCAAAATGCATTTGAATAACTCCATTTTATGCCATCTGTGTCATCTCTGCTGGATGATGACAGATGCTTCATATAGAACTTAGAAAAGCCAACAGTGTCGAAACCAGTCTAAGTCCATCCATGTGACAGATATTGTTACTAGGAATTGTCTCAGATTACAAGAAAAGTCTATTTCCAAGAGGTTCGAACCCCTAGCCATGACAATGAGAGCCCTCGCCCTAGACAAGGATGGCCAGTCCTCACAAATGTGCCAACCAGGCAAAAAAAAAGAGGACCAAGACCTGTTAACCCTGTGTAACCATGACTACGAGTGACAATATCTTTGAGAATCAGAATTTTCCCATGTGACCAGCACATGCCCTGCTTAAAGCAACAGGTCACACATTTTGCTGGAAAGTATGACCAAAAGAAGGTCACACCAGATGGGTGAATAAGTATAAATACCCAAGGCAAGAATACCCCACAACTCTCATCCCCCTCTCCTCACAAAAAAAAGATAAGATAAGAATGCCCACTACCTGCAACCAAGCTACCTACTACCAAACTGCCCACCATAGCTGGCCCCTCCCAAGCCAGGTTGACCACCTCTTTGGACACATCCAGGTTGCTATCCAAGGAAGGAACTGCCGCTCAGAGGCCCTTGACCTCTCTAGTCAGGACCTAGGACATTATATCCTCAACTGCCATGAAGTCATCGAAAGAGCCTACCTTGCCACCAGCCACCTAGAGATCTATCATGAATACGAGATTGGCCATCAACTCCTCTAATAGGCAAAGGACCTGCCCATGGACCAAGTCTCTGATTGGACCCACCTGGACAGGAATGAGCAAAGACTTGCCAAGAAGGTCCATCAAATCATGTGCCATACACCCTTTGCAATCCCCAACCTCAACTATGTCTAACTGAAGGACTTCCAGAACCTCTCTTTTTTCGAGGTTGACGAACTAGAGATCAAGGTAGCCCAAGAAGCCAACTCCTGGATTACCCTCCAGTCTACTGACTGCAAAGCCCCCTCCTGAATGACAACCCTGACCAATGGCTCCAAGGTCTATCTGACCTCTTTGAAGGACCACCTATCCAAATGGATATTCCCAGGCACGAGGACCAAGAACCCTACTTGGATGGCCCCAACTACATCAGATGGAGAACACCTATGCCAGCACCCATCCCAATGCAAGAACCATTTGCAGACCTCATTGACTTCTCCATCCTAGACAGCGAGCCATCAGCAACCACCCCCCTTGCTACTGAAGAAGATGGCAACAACCCTGAGGAAGATTCTCCACCTTTCTCTCCTCTGGTTCTTAATTTCTGAATCAACGAGGACATTGATTTCTAAGGGGGGAAGGATGTAATAGAATAAAAGAGTGCTAACAGATGGGATATGATGAGATGAGTGATCACATGACCCAGCAGCAATGACGTCATCATACAAATGAAGCACAACATATGAATTACAAATGATGATCAATGTGAAACAATATGGAAAATGATATCCAGCTTATCCCCAACAATCGGCACCACAGCAACAGTTGCTACAGCAGCTGATCATTGTCTAATAATTGAGATCCTGATCACAAAGTTATTTTTTGCCAAAAACCACCTGACAAAGGTCGTGATCACAAACCTCATTATAGTTACCAAATTAGTCACTCATACTTAGTTAGAAATCGTGGACCAACTTGTATAAATACCCCCCAGTTTCTATCTGAAATAAAGCAGTTTTAGTTCAGTCCTTGATACAAGAATCAAGTCCCCCCCACACACACACATTCCCCTGAGTCTTAGTAATGACATCTAAGTGACTCTAGTGTTTCTGACTAAACTCCAGAAGCCTAGCTAAATTCTGTCAGAACTGAGACCAGTATATAAATCTCCAAAGACTTAAGTAAACCCATTGAACCTGAATTCCAAGGCGAATTCAGTCTGTGCACAGTAAAGAACAAGACCCTTGAAATAGGGCACAAGAGAAAGACCTTTGAAACAGAAGGCACTGCCACTACAATTACTTATAAGTGAGTGCTTCCTCAAACTGAAGGCTTCTTGGTACACATTGTGTACTAAGTCCCTAAGTAATAGTCCACTTCCCTAATTATCCAAAGGATAAGAGAGGGGTAGAAGTGAGAGTTATTACACCAATCCAGCCAACAGCTCATTCATCTCCCCATTTGCCTTCTCCTCAAACTCCTTCTGGTACTTCAGACAGGTCTCCTGTCAGAGCTACAATCCATGACACTTAGTCCAGCAGTATTCAGCCCTCTCACCAGCAATATCTACCAGCTCTGCCTCCCACTTCTTATCCACCTCATACCCTTCCTTCTCTAGATATACTACAAGGATTTCCATCTTTAATACCATCACCACTCTATCCCTCTGCAGGATCTGTGCCCAATGCTCATTGCTCAATACTTTCAGATTCACCTCACCCAACTCTTCAGCTGCCAAGTTATTCATCTTCCTACATATCCAAAGTAGGTTCCCCACCTCCTTCCCTCCAGGAGTCACTGGCCTCCCTCCATCCAGCATTGTAGTGTCAGCCCCAGCACTCGCAGACTCATCCCACACCTCTGGGACATCCACCAATTCCTCCTCTCCAACTGCCACTACTTGTCCCCCATTTGCCATCTCTGGAACTCCAAATTGCACTTGCTGGGCTCTCTGCATTGACACATTCTCTACCACTCTGCTTCAGGAAGCTAGACCTCATCTGATAAGAGAAGTAGGGGTAGGTGAGTCCTCTCAGGCCTCCTCCCAGACCTCAAATATACCATCAGCATATGGGTCATTACCAGTCACCTCCCTGTCCTCTCTTGTCCCCTTCCCTGTACTCCCTCCACCCTCACTGGCCCAGACACTTGCTTTGATATCCCCTGCCTCCATCATTCTGCCTGCATCCTTCTGTGGTCTACCCTCTAGCTTAGCCAGCAGCTCCTTCTGCCTCTTACATCTCTGAGCTCTTTCCCACTGCCTCTTGTCCACTTGAATCCACTTCCCATCCACTACCTCCAAATGTGTTGACTCTACAAAAGTCTTCCAAGCCTTTGCCCACTGCTTCACAGCACCACTCAGCTCTTTTAGTGCTTCTAATAAGTCCTCTTCCTCCTCCTCACTCCTCTTTACACTCATCACCTTGTACAAGATTGCTCCCCAGACCATCACCGAAGGCCAGTCTCTTGCTTTCCCAGTAGCTTCCTTCCCTGCCAGCCAAATCTTCACATCAACATCCCCAGTCCTAAGTGAGGTCCCTTCCCAGACTCTGAATCTAATATCCACTATCTCTCCATACTCAGCCATGATCTCCTCAACTCTCCTTCTCATCTCTACCACTGTCACCATGGGCACTCCTTTCACCAGCAGTTATACCACCCTGGGATCCCATCTCAGACAATATACCATTGGAACACACACCTCTCCAACATCAATCCAACCTTCAGTATCTCCTCCAAAGGCCTAGCCTCCTCAAAGCCCACCTCCACTCCCTCCAATCCCTTTAGAAACTTACTGATGCTGCTCCAGCCACCTGCTTAGTAATAAGCCTCAGTACCATTTTCACCATCACCACTAGGCCCCAGAAGCACAGCATAAGCATAAATGCTGAGATCAACTTTTTAAGTAATAGGGCCACTACCAGACCTATTACACCATCTGCCAAATCTCCCTACCTTCTAAGCCCCAGCTACTCAGCCTCACCATCAGTAGTCACATCTGGATTTTTTTCCAGATTGGCTGTCCCATCACCATCAGCCATTATGCTCACCTCAGACACTATACCCCCAGCTCCACTGCCCCCACCACCAAGGACTACTCCCCCATATACTGCCACCTTCCCCATCTTCTTGCCTTTCCTCAGCCATCCCTCTAGCCCAGATACCTGCTGTCTCTCCTTCACCATCTCTGCAAAGCTCACCCTCCCAGACCCCTGTCCTCCACTACTGCTTCCTCCCCTTCTATATCCTCCTACTAGTAGCCCCCTCATACTACCCCCCAGGCCAGGGCCTCTCTCCATATGCTTCCAGTCAAATGTGCTTAGGCTACCCTGCCTAGTACACACCTCAGATTGCCTGTCAGTCACTATGTGGCTAGTCTCTTTTCTTCAAGAATGATGTTGTAAGTACTTTCCAAAGGTTGTGTAACCTGAATGATACCAGAGAAAGATATAAGGTGGAGTCTTGACTTCTATGAAGACTGCTTGAGCAATCTTCTGTCCTCTAATAATTTGGTGCCATTCTGTGCTACTGTTGTAGGAAATGATCTTAATTTTGCCTGTGTATTCTGAATCTATAGTTCTTCCTTCTATAGTTATTCCTTGTCTGGCAAGTCCAGACCTTGAGATCATTTGAATATAAGTTCCTTAAGATGACTGCATGGCTAGTCCATCTGGCTCCAGTAGAGGGATCTTAGAGATAGTTGATTCCTCTCTTCTCTATAGGATCTAGGGCTTCTATGAAGTTGGTAGCATTCTCTATTTATCCTTGGTGAGTTGTGTATCTGATGAGAGCTAGGATGTCTTCTCCTAAATCATAGATCTTGAGAGTCATTCTTCCTGACTTCTTGGTCTGACTTTTTCAGATCCAACCTCTGTTATCTCCTCTCTTTAAGATGTGAATTGCAATATCCTGGCTGAGATGAATCTTCTGGTATCTGTAGTCTTGACAGTCTGAGTGTCTTCCATGGTTGCAATATCTCATTGCTCAGAAGTACTGTTCCCAGTTATTGATCTCTTGTTGTCTTAGGAATCAGTATCCATCTTGATCATAAGTTGGGAGAAGGGTGGCCAAGGGGTATACTTCTTTTTGGGTAAAGAGACCTTGTCCTCTGAATTAGCTTTATAACTTGGTAGTGACCTCTTCGAAGGTAGTTGACTGTGTAACTGTGGTTGAGAGTTCTAATCTTTGGGGCCTCTGTCTCTCTTATTGGTCCAGTAGGTAGCACTGATAGCAGTAGTCTCAGGAAGAGTGAAAGACTATTTGATGTAGATATCTTCCTAGCCAAAAGGCTCTTTCTTGGTATGTTTCTTATTTGGGAATAATGGGGATAGTACTGGGTCCTTCTTCAATATTCCAGGGGTCATTATCTTTGGGTGGTGTCCAGTGAGGGTCATCCCAGGGAATGAGTTCAGGAATATCTTCCTCTTCAGGTACTTTTTGATTGGAAACCTCCTGTTCAGGGGTTTCTACTTCCTCAGATAATTCTTGATCCCAAATTGCTTGTACTTCTGCAGCTTTGGTGGCAGGCATCTCTGAGATATGTCTGCATTTTTTCTTCTTTCTTCTGCACTTGGAGCAGACTGTGCCAGGCGAATTCCTTTTCCCAATGATCTTGGAAGAGTGCTTGAGGTACTTGTGTCTCTTGAGGCATATAGGGCATCCTTTGATCTCTCCTACAATAGCTCCAATAGTGATGGAGATGGTATATCTGGCCCACACATTGTCTTCTGGCCTGTCATCCACCAGGTTGATTTGGGGATTGAGTCTGAGATCATTTCCATCTTTAGATTCTTCTTCCTCTTCTGTGGTAGATTCTTCACTACTGGTATATTCTTCCTAGATAGTGACCTTCTTCTCCTTCTTTGATTGCTCATAGCTGGTCATCCTGATGCTATACTTTTTTTTTTTTT
>RBNI01001074.1:0-24552 GCA_003990745.1 Jimgerdemannia flammicorona | reverse complement strand
AAAAAAAAAAGAGATATTTATCAACTAAATAATAAAATAAATAGAATATTCATCAGACCTCAGTCATAGAGATATTTACTAATTAAATAAATGGTCAGTTATAGAGATATTTATCAACTAGATAATAAAATAAAATAAATAGATAGTTATAAGGCTTTAATTACAAAATAATAATCAGACTTCAGTTATAGAGATATTTAGTATTCTCAAAAAATTAAATCTATTTAATTTAAATCAAATTAGAATTGATATAATAAAACTATATACTAATAGAATTAATATGTTATAGATAATCAAACTAACTATTAGCTCTAAGTTCTGAGTTTTTGTAAGAAAGTACTGAGTTCCAATTACCTATTGTAGCAGAGTTTAGGTATTGCTTTTGTTAACAAGTTGGGTCTGAGAGTTCTATGATAAGAATATTACTTTATTCTTATATTTGGAGAAAGATTATAATATACTCATTATAGACAGACTTATATTTTGCTTTTTTTTTTAACTTTTCAGACTGAGATTTATTCACTCAAATCTCTGAGGTATTTTATACAAGTATGGTTACTATCTGGTTACTATCTGCATAATTATAGAATATGCAGTAAAACATGCCCAATTTGGTACATCTGGTTATTTATATATACAAATGTGGGTAACTATGAGGGTAACTATGCTAAGTGTTCTTTGTATGTCATCTGACTATACTATCGTCACAATATACATGAATATGGGTGGCTAGGCTAATAGAGTGACGATCCTAGTCCAGAGCTACCATATCCTTTACGCCGAGTGGTGCACTGTTCTCAGTATGCACTACCTGGTTTGTGTGAGCCTTTGCATTTGTCGATGTGATCCTGGTACGGCGATGGTTTACCCCCTTGAGAGACGTCGTCAAATGGATTATCGCAAACCGGGCAGTTTTTCATTGTAAAGAGTTGTCCGAGGAACCCACCAACGGTTTGCGCAAGGGAATGCATGATGTTCCAGTCGTTCGCAATAGCCATGATGGTATGCGTTGGCACGTTAAGATTTGTGTGTGTGTAGGGGAAAGGGTTTCGAAAATCAAGGATATCGCGTCAAGGATATTGTGCAATGTCGTATATATATACTTAAGAATTCCAGAACGTTCGGAACTTCTCTTTGCTTCCAATGTCAAGTGTCTCTTAGCAAGTTTCGGGGTTCAGGGCTTCTCTTGGCTTCCAATGATAGTCGTCGCCAAGAGGTCCCGTAGCAAGTTTTGGGTCCGCTGCCATAATCTATTTGTCCCATTTCAAGAACGCTACGACTGATTTCGGAAGGCTGTGACTTCTGTTTAAGTGTTGTTGCCACTGCCGCAGCAGTTGCTTTGCCATATTCGATTCGACATTGCCCCTTCGATTCACCATTTCAGAACGTCGCTGTCAATTGGAAATAAGGTAACCAATACATTAGACACTTGTGCAAACTATTCTATTGTCCTACTTGCTGCTGGAGCCTTTCCAAATCATGGTGTTGGAGCTGGTTTGCTCTTTTTTTTTTTTTTTTTTTTTTTTTTTTTTTTTTTAATAATAATAATATAAGAATTCCACCGTATGGAACCGCAGCAGATGCTCCTTATGGGTCAATTGATTTGCTATCTTAAAGCTGACGCACAAACATGGTCCCAGGCTTTTCGCCATCATCTGTTTATAATGCAACCTGACAATCATACCATAAATATCTTTTATGTAATTGATACCGGCTCTTTTCGCTGCTCAAATGAGCTTTGCTATTTCGTGGGTACAGAAGAGATTACAGGACGTGAGTAACAATTGTGTATTCAATGAAAGGGTAATTTCTACAGTAGAGAAGTCTCAATGCATTCACTCCCTAGGCATTCTGTTTGTTTGTCAAAGTGGTCCGTTAAGTAACAAATATCTAAACCTGCTCGCGAAGTCTGAGTTGGCTCCGGTATTCGCGACCACAGAAAGTTTCGACGCGGACCATTTGAAAGATCGAAAGTGCAGCACGGGACTGTAAGCCTTCGAACATTGGTCTGGCCTGTCTCGACATTTCCCCATTGGTTTCGACGCCATTGTCAACTGAGAATAAGGTTATCACTACAGTAGACAATTTTGAAAATTATTCTATCGGCCATTTTTTTTTTTTTTTTTTTTTTTTCGGTGCTTTCCCAAAAAATTATAGTTTTTTTTTTTTTTTTTTTTTTTCCGGAGCCTTCCCAAACAATTACAGTTTTCTTTATTTTCTTTTTTCCTCTTTTAATTTCGCAGTATAGGACCTCAGCAGATGCTATCTTTGTGGGTTTTACTACACGTAGGCAGGACGGTAAATCGACACACACTGAGTATTAGCTCTCTCTCAAAAATTCCGTAAATGAGTTTAATTATAACATCTTTCGGGAGTTCCCATTGGGAATTTCGTTCTTGGGGATATTCATTCTCGTCGCCGTTTTCGTGGGCACCGCAGCGTTTGTGGTTGCAACTAAGGGGAAGGTCCCTTATTGCACCTCTGAGTTCAGGGATACGTACGATCCAGGTATATACGCATACAACAATATGCTTTTCAACGGTCTGCTGCTATCTAAAATTGACTAACATTACATTACTCCCCACACATATAAGCGAGATGTGAAAATAAACTTTTCACGATCGGCGAAACCTTCTCAACCTCGGTATTCACATATGTATTCCTATCCGATCTACAATACACCGGCACGCCACTCTCCAATTGCAAGATAAACTGGGTCTTTGTCCGCGGCTTCCCGTTCACCGTCCCGTTGCAAGAATGGCAATACCGGATCTCGTGCGCCAACAGCACCACGACGCCGCCCTCCCCAATCTGGCTCAACGTGGTAAAGACGGTGGATAGTATTCCGATGCTGCAAAACGCGACGAGCAGCGGCGATTCGCTGGGCGTGCTGGTCGTTCAGAAGTTCTCCCAGCTGCTGAGGAGTGGCCAGAATTATACGTGTGGGGACCCCCCCCGCAAACAAAATCACTTCGTTACAAATTGTCAACAGCCTCTACTACTGGTATTCGGATGACTTGGCGTGCTACGACAATTCTAGCTCCAAGTTCAGGATATGTATTTGTTTCTTAACAACACCATCGCGGACGACCTCAACCATTTTGGTGTCATCCCAGCGATCTATTCGTGCGTTTCGTGTCCTCTGGTGTGGGCTTCGCCTTATATTATTGTTTTGGACATCCTGACCTCCACGTTGGCTATCATGGGGGGTGCTTATACCGTCACTGTTTTCTTCCTCAAGGTTATGGTGACAATGAAGAGAAAATGGAATTTTTTTCCTAGGGTAGAAACCTCGCCGAGGATTGGACATTAACTTTCACTTCAACTTATCACATTCTATACCACGCCATTTCCAGTATTGTCAACAGTTTTGTTTTAATTAAGATGCTCACGTTTTAGAGTTCGGCCATTATTGGCATGTTTGGCGCATCTGTTGAGGTTCAAGCGGTTCTGGCTTGTTTACCTAATTGCCACATTTATTTCTGGTTTTTTCGCTTGCTTATATGCGCTTTTTTTACCTGATAGTCGCGGACTATGATTAAAGTTGATATCGTTCAGGTTAAAACCGTCGATGAATTTGACAATTATGTGTGCTCAAGCTGCCGGCGAATGCGTGACACGATTCCATGTGTTCTGCTCAACGTTACGATGGACAAATACGTCGAGACCCAGAATGCAAATAATAAAAAACTGATCTGGAGTCCCAGGATGAATCGCTGAAGAAACAAAAACAAGATCGCATAGGCTACGCTGACGACACTTGCGACCGGCGATCCCTAGACTATAAACGGTAAATTAATATTAGAAGAAAAGTTGCACAAGATGGATGACTCATGGGTTGCATCGAAGCACAGCAATGAATAAAAGTATAGAAGTAAAGAAAAATTCGATCGTCGGTCGCAAGCGACGACGATGTGGCTCGTGCTTGAATCAATGTAATATATTTTTATAGGTGTGATGCAGATACTGATTCCAGTGAAGCAGACGGATAGCTCGATACCCGCAATAGTCGTGACCCGTGGCGGTAGGATTATTGTCAATAGCAGATGCAAGTCTGAAGCAAAACAATCGATGCGAAAAATAGATGGGAGGTAGACCCAATAGTACAGAAGAAAGATGATGTCAACGAAGCGGGCAATAGATAACGATATGAGCAGCGATACAGTCCCGGTAAGGCAGCAAGGCACGGATGTGCAAGCATGGAAGTTTAGCAAGCGGTCGAGCCGATACTGCCAGTGTTCCGTTAAAGACATTTGACCAGCCAGACCCAATTAATTGATTGGAAATTGGACCGTACCACCGAACTGGCCCGAAGCAAACCAGGCCATTCAGAGCTTTACGCTGATAACCTTTTGGTTCAACACTGTCCATTTGGATTTTGCGCTGATGGTGCGTCATTCTTACATGCCACCATCCCGCATTCTGACTGACGTATACGGCTGTACAATGCCCCATTCCAAACCAGCACTTCGCTTGTATTTTGAATTTGACTTACATAGAATTTAGCACGGCACTTGTATTCCAACCCAGCCCGGTATTTCCTCTGCCAACGAACCTCAAAATATTCTATTGTAACTCACCAAAGTCTCACTCTACTCTGCCAAGTTTCTCCTTCAGCCTTCCTCCTCGCCAACCCCTCGCGCAAACCTCCCTCGCAAAACCTCACCCGCAAGGCAAAGGCGACGAAAAAGCCTACATGCAATGGAGAACGGGATGACATAACCATCGGAAACGCCAGAGGAACGAACAGCTCATATCGAGGCCGGTTCGAGATAAATATGACGAAGATACCACGAGGCTGACCATCGTCATCTCCGATACATTGACGACAACAAATCACCAAAGTCCAGCACATCGGATCAATTGAAAACCACGAAGCTTACCGGTCTTTCATTGCTGGCTTGGTGGATTTCTCAATCTCATCATCGGCAACAAGGTATGCTTTTTTTTTTTTTTTTTTTGCTATTTTATAATTTCCAAAGCTCAACGGAACTCAGTTCGTTTCTCGTCTGTCACACTCCCAATTCGACCGCCGCACCAGTGATCATTGATCAGTGGTCGTGTAGAGCAGCGTTACGTGATACCGAGCCTTTACGTAATGAACCTTCCCGCTTCGTCCGCCTATGAATATGTTTCACGCCGCGGGGACCTTGAACCGGAACAACCTCATCATCGATTAGTATATAAATACCACAGGTTGTAATTTTGGGCCATTAATTGGTTGACCAGCGCTCGGTGTGGCCGCTTCGTGCGCGGAGGAAGGCGAGGGTATAGTCGGCAAGACGTAGGTGACAGAGTTTGTTTGGTTCGTTTGGTATTAGTAAGAATGGCGTGAAGGTTTTTGATGGCGGGGAGGATTATTACTACGTCGACAGGGTATAACGGGAAAGCGGGCGAAGATAAAATCTATCGGCGTGACGTTTCACCGAAGTGTGGGATGAGGCATTATCTCATGGTCAATTTAGGAAATGGGCGGGGGAGGGGTTCAGGTTAATTAGGTTAATTGCACAATGCTAATCTTAATTGGCGATCACAAATACCTACCATATTTCAAACGCTTCCAGGTATATACGTATTACAACCCTCTTTTATTTAACTGCTCACGATAACGTTCGAAATAAGACATATTTGAAGGTTGGCGTCGCCATTAATACCCAACTACCTTTTACACAATCTGACTGTTGACCACGAGTTGACTTCAAACATGAACTTGGAGTTAGTCTTGTTTGCTTTGAATTGCGCTCAAGCTGCTTGAATGCAATACTCTGCGAGTTGGCAAGACATTCTAACGGCTTCGCATGTTATTCGTCCTCCGGAAATGGAAACATAGCGACAACTAAGTCTTACAGGCTTTATATAACGCCCAACGAAAATAAGATTCAGGCATTTACTTTTTGTTACGATTTTTCTCATATAGATATATTAGTAACATATATCAGCTAATGAATAAAGATTTACGTATTTGTAAGGAGTTGATATTATTTACAGGACCTCTACATCATTGTAATTTAATGCCAAGTAATATGTATGACTAGTGTGACAAGCAAATAACATAGTGTGACAAACCAGGACGTATATACCACCTGAATTATACCTTAGCCAGATGACGCGAACAATTAGCCAGATGACATGAACACCTAGCATAGTAACCAGCAACCATTGCTGTGGAAACTGTATAAATAGCCAGACTACCAGATAAGGTATATCTGTGCAGGACCTGCACACCTATGCCAGACCTGCACACTTGTGCTGGACCTGCAAAACTTGCCATAAATAGCAAATCTATAGTTAGCCACATAGTTACCAGATAGCAACCACAATGTATAAATTACCCCAGAGACAAGAGTGAATAAACCTCAGTCCGAAATTGAATCCAAAAAGCAAAAGACAAGTCTGCCTACCACACTTCGAGAGGAACTCTACAGCTACTGTTAGGAGATTGTGAGCATTGGTCCCCTTTTCCCACTCCGGTCTACTTTCCGATACAAAGAATGAGTCCATTTTTGGTACGCTTACCAGATAAGCCTGAAGAACCCGAGTTTGCCACCCAAGTTCAAGGAAGAACTTTGCCACCATTTGAGTAGCCCGCTGCTTAAGGAATAAGTCACTATTTCTAAGTTATTCTCTACCTTCCCCAGAAAGCTGCCTTGCTCAAGCCAGTTTCTGATACAACTTCACAGTAGAGCCAGTCTATGACATAACCTCATGTAAATGAAGCCAGTCTTTGACATAACTTTGCCAAGAGACCCTTTCCCAAAGAATACTGCCAGTTGTTCATATTCCCAGGGGAGCCCGATCTGGAAGAACTCATGCCATCCAAGTTATTCCCAGTTGAAGCCACCCTTTTTTTTAAGAAGCCCACTGATTCAGGAGAATCTGTGTCATCTGCCATTTTCAAGTTATCTGCATCCCCAGAAAACCCACGCCATCCAAGTTATTTGTTGTTCCCAGTGAGCCTGAGTTATTGAATTACCCACCACCAGTATAATTCCCAATAAGAAGAATCCATGCCATCTTCTATTCCCAAACCGCCACTTTTGGAGAATCCACACCAAATCAAGTTATCCACCAAATTATCAGAACATCCACATAAGAAACCCATCACACTACACAAAGATTGCCACTGCCAAAGAAAGAAACCACTAAATTGCCAGACTGTCACATACAAGATCGTCATGCTATACAAATTCTGCCATTTCCAGTTGACCCAAGAAGGAAACCCATTCATACCAAATTATCACTATGCCTGGAGAACCGTCCCAATTAGGAAATTGACATACAAATCACTTGCAGATATCCAGCCTTTTGACTATTATACCACTAAATACCAAGGATCTCAGGAATCTTAGAACATTTTGTTGCTTTTTGACAAAGTAACTGGGGGCTCAAGCTAAACTACACCAACCCCCAACCTTGTAATTTGCCCCCATTGAGCCGGCACATTACATCTGGGGGCTCAACTGGGAAGATTTCAAAATCAATGTGACTTTTCAGCTCACAAAGAACCCACAGTCAAACTGGATACATTTGACCCAACACCAACCTCTGCTACTACAGGAGAACCAGTTATCACCAGCATCTGGACAGGAAGAGAAGTAATTACTTCAAGACTTGCCAATTATCCAGCATCAGAAGGATCCCAACCAGAACCAGAAGGCAGTATAGCCTGAAATCTCCAACCAGATCAACCAGACAATACAGACAGCCCTGCTAGAGATTTTGGAGAACTTGCACAAGAACTAGAAGATCTTATCACATGAACCCAATACTTTACAGCCAGACACCCCACACCAGTCCCACCAATATCACCAATAGAACCCCTACCACAACTCCTTGTAGAACCAGAAGTAGCTCCTACAAGAATACCTTGACCTATTCCACTCTGTCCAAGGACCAGAACACCATCCTCAAGATACCCAAGCACCCCTATCTCAAGTGACAGTTCAGAAAGTGAATCAGAATCAGAATCCGAACTTGAACCAGAATCAGAAGAAAGTGATGACGAAATGACCACCTCATTACCAACCTTTACAGGATATCCAGAGGAATACCCCAGAGAATTCCTTGATGGAATTGAAGGAATTACAGCCTTGAGGAATCTCTCAGATGAAAGAAAAATCACCATCTACAAAGCTCAGCTCAGAGAACCAGCCAGAGGAATTTTCCATCGAACAGCAACCAACCGAGACTCAGAACTAGCAAGACAGATATAAGCAGTAATATCTGATGAGCTAGAATATGAGGCCATGGTCCACTGGCTCATTGAAAAATATGCAGGAAATGAAACCTGCCACAAGGCTCAGGAATCCATCATGGGGATGAAGATGAATCTTGGAGAATCACCCAGAGCCTTCTTCACAAGAATCCAGAAGAGAATGCATTCTGCTGGATTCAATGCCACCAACTAAGACATCATAGGTCCAATGACCTTCATGAATGGAATTCCCCCAAATATTGCTCAGCATGTCCACACCCTAGGCATCAGAAGGTCTGAGGAACAAGTAGATGTAGCCCATATCAGACAAGGAACTATCTGGAGTGATTATGACAGAAAAGAAGAGAAGGAAGACATCCTGGTCAAAGCCTTACAAGGACTCCTTCAAGGACAAGAAAGATCTGAAGAAAGAAGGCCAGCCAAAGAAGAAAAAAAGGACAGAAGCGAAATCCAAGACCTTAGCTCCAAGTTGGACTGATTGGTTGGACAGATTGAAAAACTCACCACATATGAAAATCAGAGCTACCAGGACAACAGAGCATATCCATCACAGAGGAGCCAAGGTTATCCACCAAGAGATAACAGGAATTACCAGCAAGAAGAAAGAAGGTACCCTGCCCGAGACAGAGCCCAAGTCTAATGCTTCCACTGTGGACAATTTGGACACTATGCTACTGAATGTGATAACAAAAGAAGTGACCAAAGAGACTCAGAACCATTGAACCAAAGGAATGACACTCAGTATAAAGAAGACTAAAGCCTATCCTGTCGAAGATTTTAAGGAAGCAAGCAATAGTGAAGACTACAGTGACCTAGACTTGTACCCTACCAAGGTCAGTACCTGAAAAACAGTCTACCCAGCAGAGAAAAGGAAGAGACCTGTAGGAAGGCCATCCAGAAATGTCAGCAGAAGAATGATTCAGGATGTAGATGAAGAGTATGAGGAGGAATAGGTAGAAACACCTCCCCGAACTCCCTCACCATTTATGCCTGAAACAAATGAGCTGCTACCAGAAGATGAAGAAATGGAATAAAAAGAACAGGAACCTATACCCCCGAAGTCTAAGAAGAAGTACACTCTGAAGATCATGCCTAGAGACATTTACAATGAAGCCTGGCAGAAGATTCAAGAAGCTAAGATAGAAGTCCCTCTTCTGCAGTTCTTGCAACTAACACTAGCTGGAGTCTGAAACAAATTGCTGAGAACCACCAGGTCTAGCACTGGCCGAGTTCCAATCCCACAGCAAGAACCAGCTTCCATCTCTATCCAAGCAGCTGAAAGACATGTCAGCACTTATTTACATGGAGATATTAGAGGACAAAAAGCGAAAATTCTTATAGACATAGGAGCAGCTGTCTGGGTCATTGCCAAACGATTCTTGGACACCCTCTAATGGCCCATTGATGGACCATCCAACCTCAGCATCATAGTAGCAAATGGAGCCCAAACTCAACTCCTTGGAGACGTATGAAATATCACTATCTCCCTCAGACACATTCAGTTCTCCATCCCCAAAGCTATTATCACTGAAGCTGTCACCTATGATATGATTCTTGGCACCAACTGGATGAAGGAAATGAATGCAGTCATTGATATTGGCCAACAAGTACTCAAGTTTGACTACTGAGGCAAGAAGTACAGAGTAAAGGTGACCAGCTATGAACAATCAAAGAAGAAGAAGAAGGTCACTATCCAGGAAGAATATGCCAGCAGTGAAGAATCTACTACAGAAGAAGAGGAAGAATCTGAAGATGAAAATGATCCCAGATTCAATCCCTGAATCAACCTGGTGGATGACAGACCAGAAGACAACGTGTGGCCAAGAATACCATCCCTATCACCATTGGAGCCATTGCAGGAGAAATCAAGAGATGCCCTACATGCCTCAAGAGACACAAGTGCCCTGTGCACTCCTCCAAAATCATGGGAATAAGGAAATCGCCTGGCACAGCCTGCCCAGAGTGCAGAAGAAAGAAGAAGAAATGCAGACATGTTCCAGAAACACCTGCAACCGAAGCTGCAGAAGTACAAGCGATTTGGGGTCAGGAATCATCCAAGGAAGAAGAAACTTCTGACCAAAAGTCTCTGAACAAGAAGCACCTGAAGAGGAAGAAGTCCCTGAACTCATCCCCTGGGATGATCCTCACTGGACACCACCTGAAGACAATGACCCTTGGAATATAGAAGAAGGACCCAGTACAATCACCATTATTCCCAAGAAAGAGACTCACCAAGAGAAAGCTTTTCAGCTAGGAAGATGTCCACACCAAATGGTCTTCCACTCTCCCTGAGACTACTGCTATCAGTGTCATCTGTTGGACCAACAAGAAAGACAGAGACCCCAGAGACCAGAACCCCCAACTACTCTTGTATAGTCCACTACCTTCCAAGAAGTCACCACAAGGTTACAAAGTCGATTTAGGGGACAAGGCTTCTTCACCCAAACAGAAATATACCCCTTGTCTACCCTTCACCCAACTTATGATCAAGATGGGTACCGATTTCCAAGACAACAAGAGATAAATAGCTGGGAATATCATTTTTGAGCAATGGGATATTACAACCATGGGAGACACCCTGACTGCTGAGATTGCAGATATCAGAAGATTTATCTCAGTTATGATATTGCAGTGTATACTTTGAAGAAAGGAGATAACCAAAGCCAGATCCAAAAAAGCCAGATTCGAAAAAGTCAGACCAAGAAGCCAGGAAGAAGAATCCTCAAGATCTATGATTTGGGAGAAGATATCCTAGCTCTCATCAGACATGCTACCTGCCAGAGATGGGCAGAAGATACTGCCACTTCATGGAAGCCCTAGACCCTACAGGAAGAAGGGGAATTAATTACCTCCGAGACCCTTCTACTGGAGCCAGATGGCCACACCTCAACCTCAGAGCTTGGAGGCTCTCTGCTAGTAGAGCCTCAGCCCTAGGAAAGCCCGAACTCAGCAAGGATATTGCCCAGTAAGCCCTGCTGCACTCAAAGGCCAAACCCCTGACCAAAGTCCACCCAGAAGATGTGGGATATGATCTCAACAGCCTGGAGGATGAATCTATTAAGCCTGGAAAAACCTTCATAGTCAGAACTGGATTAGCCATACAGCCACCCCAAGGAGCTTATATTCAACTGACCTCAAGATCTGGACTTGCCAGACAAGGGATAACTGTAGAAGGAGAAAACATTGACTCTGGATATATAGGTAAAATCAAGGTTATCCTATACAACAGCAGTGCAGAATGGCACTGAATCATTAGAGGACAGAAGATTGCCCAAGCAGTCTTCATGAAGGTCAAAACCCCACAGTTACAGGAAGTCTCTGAACTAACTGAAGGAATAAGGCAAGCAAAGGGATTTGGAAGTTCAGACAGGAAGGAGGTACATCTCCTTCAAGTCAACCACCTCAAGAGGAATGTCCCCCAGCAAGTGTACCAGCAACCAGTCAGACTGCACAAGAATCTCTTCCTGGAGCCTGGAGAACAAACTACCTTCGAAATCTTTGCACCACCCGACCCCAGAAACCTCTTCTTTGAACCCAAGGAAGATATCCCACACCTGGACATAGAGGGACATATATTCCTTGACAAGATGAATCCAGTACACTCCTGAGGAACCAACCAAAGTTAGGAGACCATCATCTTGCCGAAAGGAACCATCATAGGACATCTGGTGTCTTTTCTCAACTGAACTCATAGGGAAGTTTATGAACTAAACCTATCAGGAAACAGCAAAAGGTCCCAGAAGAAAGGAAAGGCCCCCCTGCGACCCAGGAGACAGTGAAGCCTTCCACCAACATTGGAGAGGAATTGACACCTCAACAACAGTAACAACTAGTAGAATTACTCAACAAATATCAAGATATCTTCACTACCGATTATGGCAACCTGCCATACAATCCATCATACTACCACAGCATAAATACAGGAAATGCAACACCCATCCGGCAGAAACCCTATAGAATACCCCATCACTTGAAAATATTTGAAAAGGAGCACATTCAAGAACTCTTAGACAATGGAGTTATCCGACCTTCTACCAGCCTCTGGGCCAGTCCTATATTATCATACCAAAGAAAGGAGGATGGAGACTCTGTGTGGATTACAGAAAACTCAATTCAGTCACCAAAAAGGATGCCTATCCTTTGCCTAGAATTGATGACCTTTTGGATCAGTTATAAGATGCCAGATACTTCAGCAGTATGGACCTCTTCGCAGGATTCTATGAGATCTCCATGGACCTCAAGAACATTCAAAAGACAGCCTTCCTTGCTCTAGGAAAACTGTTTGAGTATCTCTGAATGCCCTTTGGACTTTGCAATGCACCCCCCACCTTCCAGAGGATGATGAATTCAGTCTATGCCCCTTTGATTTACCACTGCCTGATTGTATACATGGATGATTCTAACATCTATTCAGCAAATTTCAAAGAACACCTGCACCACCTAGAGGAATTTTTCAAGCTCACCTGCAAAAACCACTTGAGACTAAATGCAAAGAAATACTACTTCGGGAAACAGAAACTCGAATTCCTTGGATTCATAGTCTCAAAAGAAGGAACCCATGCAGACCCAAAGAAAACTGAGAAGATCAACAATTGGCCAGTACCCAGGACCCCAAAGGAGACACTATCATTTCTGATGCTAGTATCCTATTACAGAAGGTTTATCAAGAACTTTGCTCAAATCACTGCCCTAATCCGGATCCTTCTCAAGAAAGGAGTACATTCAAATGGACAGAATCACAAGGAAAAGCCTTCAAGGAACTCAAAAATCGCATAACTACAGCACCTATCCTTGTGTGCCCCAATCTACAGAAGCCATTCATCTTGTATACAGATGCCTCTAAAGATGGCCTCGGAGCAGTTCTAGCCCAGAAAGGACCTGATCAACAGCACCATATAATAGCTTATGCAAGCAGAGCTACTAATCAGCAGCAGATGAACTATGGTAGCACCAAACTGGAATGCCTTGCAGTCATATGGGCAGTCACTCTATTCAAGCATTACCTCATCAGAAAAAGGTTCACCCTGATCACAGACCATACAGCCCTCAAATGGTTATTCAACTACAAGGAACCTACAGAAATCCTAGCCCACTGGATCCTTATCCTTCAGGATTACAAAATCACCATCATCCATAAAGCAGGGAAAGCTCACAACAATGTTGATGTACTTTTCTGCCAGCTCCAATGAATCAGAAGAAGGGTGTCCTGAGGAACTACACCCTAAAGGAAGCTCCTCAGACCATCAAGGCACAAGAAGATCTCATCCGAAAAGAACATCAGAAAGCCCATCAAGGACAGACAAGCACAGAAGACAAGATTTGAAAACTGTATCAACATTGGCCCCACCTCAGAACTCAAGTCCGAGACATCATCCAGAAATGTGACACTTGCCAGAAGTACTAAGAAAAGAAGAACTATCAAGCCCCTTTGCAACTGATTCCCCCACTCACTCACATCTTTCAGAGATGGGAAGTAGATGTAATTGGACCTCTACCAGTTATACTAAGAAGAAACAAATACATTCTTATATTTGTAGAATACCTGACCAAGTGGCCCAAGGCTTTCCCAATGGAAATCCCAGATGCCTTAACCATTGTAGGTCTCCTCCATGGACTCACACTCAGATATGGACCCCCAGAAGAACTCATCTCTGACTGAGCACAGAATTCATCAACAATACAATTACAAGTTATGCCCAAATTCACAAGATCCACCTCAAAAGGACCACATCATACTACCCCCAGACCAATGACATGACAGAGAGAATGAACTAGACCATCAAGAAAGGACTTGCCCAAGTCAATCCTACTAATTGGGACCTCTGCTTACCTGAGATCTTATGGGAAATTTAGAACACCCCTACTGTCTCCACCAAACAAAAGCCATTTGAAATGATGTTTGCTAAGAGAACCAGAACTGCTGACTATGAGAATCTTAGGGATCTCCTCAAGAAGGCAGAACAGTTATGTAATCAAGCCTGAGGACAGATTATCAAAGCCCAAGAAAGACAAAAGAAGTACTACAACCAAAAACAGAAGGATCAGGAGATCAAGATTGGAGATCAAGTACTAGTTGGAGAAGCATGATTGAAACAAATATTGTCACCAAACTGGAACCCAAATGGGAAGGATCTTATCTTGTATACAATATCAGAGGAACTAGCATCTATTTAAGAAGCATGGATGGATGAACCCTCAGAACACCAGTACATATCAAACGCCTCAAAATATACCTCTTCTCACACCATAAACCAGAGAATTGATAACTGCCTCCAAACTCTTGTCCTTAGTTCCCTCCAAGCCCTACCAGTTCCCCTACCTCAGTTCCGAGAACCCAATGGAACATATCTTCAGAAAATCTGAGTTTATCAAGAGAACCTCACCTTGGCCAAGAGACTACTCTAAGTTCACCAGTGTAGGCATACTATGCAATTGGAGAACAATTGCAGAATCTCCCTCTCCCAGATCTAGCCTATGTCTGTAACACCACTTGCCTGAACAGAAGGAATACTACTGCTGCAGACAGACTATACACAATATACAAACGAAATCCTTCTGCCTTAATCCAGGCCCAGTTTTCCCTGAATGACCTCCAAAGAATGATCCTGTCCACCTACCTCAGTATCATTCACCAGGTAGAGATCCTATTTCCTGAGGAAGAAGAAGAACCCCTGGAATGGACTGACCATAGCTCAGATAATGATGATGGAACAGATATAGATGCAGAAGCTGCTTATACCTATTGGGATGATGACTGAAGAATAGTCTGGGACAGACTACCCTTCAGTGGCAGCTGATGTAACAGACCAAAATGTACTACCCGAACTATAACTTAGCTAGATGATGTGAACAATTAGCATACTTACTCAGCATGATGTGACTTCCAGTGTATCATAGTTACCCATATAATTAGCCAAGACACCAGATCAGGATTGTTTATCAATATCCTGCAGACACACTCATGTCCTGCAGACATACTCATGTTCTGCAGACACACTCATGTCCTGCAGATACACTCATGTCCTGTAGACATGCCTGTACCCAGAGGACACACCCAAACATTACCAGAGATAGTAAATCTATAGTTAGCCACATAGTAACTAGATAGCAACCAACTTGTATAAATTACCCCAGAGACAAGAGTGAATAAACCTCAGTCCAAATTGAAGTACAAACCAAAGAAGCCTCTAAAGATTGAGCATTGGTCTCCTTTTCCCACTCCAGTCTACTTTCCAATACAAAGAATGAGTCTGTTTTTGGTACACTTACCAGATAAGCCTGAAGAACCTGAGTTTGCTGCCCAAGTTCAAGAAAGAACTTCGCTGCCTTTTGAGTTATTCGCCATATTTCCAGAAGCCCACCTATTCTTACCACAAGCCAGTCTCCTGATACAACTTCGCAGTAGAGCCAGTCTAATGATATAACTCTGTGCAAACAAAGCCAGTCTTTGATGCAACTTGCCAAGAATCCAAGTTATTTCCCAGAGAGCTGCCAATTCAGGAAGAATTTGCATCATTCGCCATTTCCAAGATATTCTCTGCCTTCCCCAGAAAGCTGCCTTGCTCAAGCCAGTTTCTGACACAACTTCACAGTAGAGCTAGTCTACAATGTAACCCCATGCAAATGAAGTCAGTCTTTGACATAACTTTGTCAAGAGACCCTTTTCCAAAGAATGCCACCAGTTGTTCATATTCCCAGAAGAGCCCAATCTGGAAGAACTCATGCCATCTGAGTTATTCCCAGTTGAAGCCACCTTTTTTAAGAAGCCTGCTGATTCAGGAAAATCTGCATCATCTGCCATTTTCAAGTTATCCACATTCCGAGAAAATCCATGACCTCTGAATTATTTGTCATTCCCAGTGAGCCCAAGTTATCAAGTTATCTGCCACAATTCCTAGTAAGAAGGATCCATGGCATCCTCTATTCCCAGAGAGCCAAATTGAGTTACCTGCCAGATCGCCATCTTCCCAGTTGACCCACATAAGGAAATCTGTTCATGCTATACAAGATTGTCACACAGAAATCGCATAAGGAAAACTGCTAAATTGTCAGACCATCATGCACAAGGAGATCATCACGCTATACAGAAATCACCTGTTACTCAAGAAGGAAACCACTCATGCTACACACAAATTCTGCCATTCCCAGTTGACCCAGGAAGGAAACCCATTTACACAAACCACTGCTATACCCAGAGAACCGTCCCAATAAGGAAATCAGCATAAATCAACCACCACGTTAACCAAGGAAGTACTGTTGTATCCAGATTGACTATTATACCACTAAACACCAAGGACCTCAGGAAATCTTAGAACATTTTATTGCTTTTTCACAAAGTAACTGGGGGCTCAAGCCAAACTATATCAATCTGCAACCTTGTAATTTGCCTCAATTAAGCCAGGCATGTTACAATATAGATAAAGATACTAGTAGTAAGCTTATACAGAATAAAAACGTATCTTTCTTAGTTGTTTAAATCTCTAATTACTAATTCTTTGACTCTTATTTTATATAAAGTCAGCCAAATCTTTATAGTAATATCTTTATAGATTCAAGAAATTTTGATTAAGTATAATTATTCTTAAATAATTTTGAATTTAACAAGAATGTTAATTTTTAAGGAGAGAGAGATGTAATAATTTCTTATTTATATTTTAGTTTTAGTATATTTACATATCTTTTTCCTGGTCTTTTTCAGCTTTTCTTAAATATTTTACAATATTTCAGTATTTTCTAAATGCTTAGAAATTCTCTCTTGAGATCAAGACTTTACTAGAACATTCTTATCTTTTCTTGGTACTAAGTATCTTATCTTAGCTAGATAGAATTCTATTAGATATCTTTATCAAAAACTATTTTTTTTGACTTTTCTTTTCATTTCTAAGATTCTTCTAGAAGTTTCTTTCAGCTCTTATATAAATATCCTCTTTAAGATTATCTAAATCTATAAGTATCTCTTTAAGCTACTTAGGTTTATTAGAACTTTTACAATTTAGCTACTTCCTCTTAAAGAAACCAAAACTATTACATTCATATTATATAAGTATCTACTATATTATAATATATATTATAATATATAATATAAGTATCAGATACTCATATAATGTGACTATATATTATAATTACTCTCATAGTTATCTAATTGCTGCAAAAATTATATAAATAGTACCAGATACTCAGATAAATCTTGAAGGTATGGTTGGGATAATAATATAATATATTAATATGTAATTGGTAATTTCCTCAGTCTTATATTATCTATTAGTAATACATAAAATATGTATCCTATACAAACTCAATAAAAATGCCCCCTCTTTTCAACAAAGATTATAAGCCCCACTAGTACTAAGTAGATATAGTAAAAAAAAAAAAAAACAAATACATATATCTCATAAATATATACTATAAATGTCAAGTAACAAATAATCTAGCAATATAGATACACTAATTACAAGCATTTCAGTGATGAGAGCAGTCTTAATTATAAGTATAAACATAGTCAAGTAATCTATCTTGATCTTTGATGAGAAAGATTATATCATCTGGATATTCTATATGATAAATCTTCTAGATAAATATGGCTTGACAGAGTATATAAAGCCACAAGTACAGATTCAAGACTATGATTATGTAAATGATCACTGAGTATTATATGAGATTATATTCATATTGTCAAACTTGCAAACAAAGCTCATAATACATACAGACATAGCTAATAAAGTGTAAAAAGCCCTATATAATCATCATGTACAAGTATCTGTATTGAATAGATTCCATCTGAAATCTCAGCTATTTAATATTTGAATGAAGTCTAAGGAGAGTATCTGTGAATATACCAGTCATATTAATGATCTGTGAATCAAGTGAATTCTCTCAGTATATCTATGGATTATATTAGCAATGAAGACAAAGTTATAGTACTCACAAGGAGACTTTTGGATACATATAATGTTTTTGTCACAGCTACATATGAGAGTGATAGCCTTTCAAACTATACTTACTTGATAATAAGTTTCATGAATGAGGAAATGTGCTAAGGAAATGGTGCTGAAGAAAATAACAATGAAAGGGTATTCTACAATAGAGCTCTCTCTAGTATTATTCAGGTTACACAATCTTTGAAAGGCACTTACAATATCGTTTTTAGGGAAAAGAGACTAATAATATGATGACCAACAGGCAATCTGAGGTGTGTACTGGGCAGGGTGGCCCAAGCACTTTCAAATGGCAGCAAGTAGGGAGGGGCTCAGGCCTGGGGGGAGGCATGAGGGGGCTGCTGGTGGGAGGATGTGGAAGGGGTGGCAGTAATGGTGGAGGCCAAGGGTCTGGAAGGGCAAGCTTTGCAGAGATGGTGAAGGGGAGGCAGCAGACATCAGGGCTGGAGGGCTGGCTGAGGAAGGGCAAGGAGATAGAGAAGGCAGTGGTGCATGGGGGAGTAGCCCTTGGAAGGGGGGGCAGTGGAGCTGGAGAGTAGCAGCTGGGGGGAGTGTGACTGCTGATGGCAAGGAGACTGCCAATCTGGAAAAAAATCCAGATGTGACAGTAGATGGCAAGGCTGAGCAGCTGAGGCTTAGAAGACAAGGAGACTTGGCAGATGGCGTGATGGACCTGGCAGTGGCCCCATTACTCAAAAAATTGATCTTGGCATTTGCAGTTATACTGTGCTTCCAGGGCTTAGTGGTGACGGCAAAAATGGTACTGGGGCTTATAGCTAAGCAGGTGGCAGGAGCTATGTCAGTGAAGTTTTTGAAGGGACTGGAGGGTGTAAAGGTGGGTTTTGAGGAAGCTGAGCCACTGGAGGAGGCACTGAAGGTTGGGTTGGTAGTTGGGGAGATGTGCATTCCAATGGCACAGTGCCTGAAATGGGATCCAAGGGTGGTCCAACTGCTGGTAAAAAGAGTACCCATGGTGATAGCGAGGGAGATGAGAAAGAGAGTTGAGGAAGTCATGGCAGAATATAGAGATGTAGTGGATATCAGATTCAGGGTCTGGGAAGGGATCTCACTCAGAACTGGTGACGTGGATGTGAGGATTCGGCTGGCTGAGAAAGAAGCAACCAGGAAAATGAGGGACTGGCCTTCAGTGATGGTCTGGAGAGCGATTCTGTATAAGGTGACGAGGGTGAAGGGAAGTGAGGAGGAGGAAGAGGATTTATTGGAAGTGCTCAAAGAATTGAGTGGTATGGTGGAGCAGTGTGCAGAGGCTTGGAAGGCCTTTGTGGAGTTGACACACTTGGAGGTAGTGGATGGAAAGTAGATTCAAGTGGACAAGGTGCAGTGGAAAAGGACTCAGGGACATAAGAGACAGAAGGATCTGCTGGTGAAACTGGGAGGTGGACTGCTGGAGGATGCGAGCAAGACGATGGGCATGGAGGGGGCCAAAGCAAGTGCCTGGGCTGGCAAGAGGGGTGGGAATGCTGGGAAGGAGACTGGGAAGGAGAAGGAGGCAAAGGTTAATAACCTGTATACTGATGGTACCTTTGAGGTGTGGGAGGAGGACTGGGAGGGCTCCCCCACCCCTTCTCCTCTCATCAGGCGAGGCCCAGTCTCCAGAAACAAGATAGTGGAGGACATGTCAATGCTGGGGGCCCATCAGGTGAAATTCGGAGTTCCAGAGGTGACCAATGGGGGATATGGGGTGGTGGCCGGAGAGGAGGAACTAGTGGATGTCCTGGAGGTGTGGGATGAGGTTGCAAGTGCTGGAGCTGACACCACAATACTGGATGGAGGGAGGCCAGTGACCTCTAGAGGGAAGGAGGTGGGGAATCTACTTTGGATATCCAGGATGATGAATAACCTGATGGCAGAAGAGTTGGGGGAGGTGGATTTGTGAGTGATGGGTGATGAGCACTGGATAAGGATACTGTAGATGGATGGAGTGATGATGGCACTGAAGGCAGAAATTCTTGCAGTGTATCTGGAGGAGGAAGGGTATGAAGTGGACAAGGAGTGGGAGGCTGAGATGGCAGTTGTTGCTGGGGAGAGGGCTGAATACTGCTGGAACAAGTATTATGGATTGCAGCTTTGGCAGGAGGCTTGCATTGAGTACCAGGAGGAGTTTGAGGAGAAGGCAGATGGGGAGATGAATGAGCTGTTAGCTGGATTGGAGGCTCAGAGGGCTGAAGAGGAGGAGGTGATGGCAGAACACAATCTGGATATGGCACAGGAGGAGATGAATATGGAGCAGTAGAGATTGATTGAAAACAAAATATATTTCATTACGAACAGTATAACCAATATTTTTTCTTTGAATGTGAATGGGTTACAGGATGCTGTTAGATGTAGGAACATTTTTACTTAGCTGAAGGGATTGGAGGCTGATCTCTTCCTCTTGCAGGATGTCAGGTATGAGGATGATTCTGATAGGATGGAATGGACAAAGGAATGGGGAGGCATGGCAATTTGAAAAGGCAAGGTTGGGATTCTGGTTAGGAAGGGCAGAGGGGAGATATGAGAGGTAAGGAGCTGGGGAGAGAGACTGGTCTGAGGTGAGTGGAGTCATGCAGGCTGGGAGTCAGTTACAGTTGGCTCCTATTACTGCTCTGCCATACAGAGTAAGCATGTCAATTGGGTGAAGGGTCTCTGGGAGAGTTGGATCCTTGCAGAGGCTGGGGTGGATATGCTTGGGGGAGATTTCAATATGGTTCAGGATATGCTGACAGATAGAACAGATGGAGGATGGGGCACTGAGGGCAGGAGTGGGAGACTAGTGATGTAGGAGGAAGTCGAAAGACTTAGTGTGCTGTAGATGTGAGCAGAGAGTACTGGGGGGATAGGAGGGTTTATATACATTGGGCTGGGGGCCTGGAGACAAGGATCAACTGGATTCTGATGGCAAGCTGTTGGGGCCAAGATGTTTAAAAGTCGCTGGAGGTGGAATAGTGCCCATGGTCAGATCACTGGGGCCTTTTGGGACAGGGGTGCTTTAGGGGAAGTGGGGATGGGCCTGGACATTGGTGCCTAAATTCCTCTTTGTTAGATGACAAGTTCTGGTGGGATGAGTGGGCTAAAGACATTCAGCTGAGAGTGGAGAATTGGCAACAGGAAGGGGCCTCAATTGGACTGATGGATGAGGATGAAAGAGATGGACAGGATTTACTGGAGTGAGGCTGGCAAGGAGGCAGGGAAGCAGAGAAGGCGAAGAGTGTAGTGGGCTTCTACTAGATTGACTAGGTTTCTGGAGGAGTGGGCAAGACTGGCGATATTGGAAGGAGAAGAAGATTGGAGAGTAATGAGGGTGAAGATGGAGGTTGGGGAACTACAACAGGTACTGTGGGATGCGGAAGAGGCAAGGGTGCAAAGCTTAGTGGCATGGCTTCATTGGCAGGTGCTGGAGAAAGGGGAGAGGCCTTCCAAGTTTCTCATGAGGGCCCTTAAGGCAAGAAAGGTACAGCAAGTGGGAAGGGGTACTGGACTCGGATGGGGTACTAGTGCATGGGGTGCAGGATATTCTTGGATTGTTGAAGAAGCAATGGAGTGGATTGTGGAGTGAGGAGGAGGGTGGGGTGGATGCTGCTGCCATTGACCAAATATTGGAGGATTGGCACCCACCACAGGTAGAAGAGCTAGATGACCTGGTGATGCTAATAAAGGAGGATGAGATCCACCAGGTTCTTGCTGTGATGACCCCAGGTATGGCACCTGGGGAGGATGGTCTGCCCTGGGACTTCTGGAAGCAAATGGTTGGAGTTCCAGATATGATGGGAGAGATGATGGCATTGTGTGACTATATACTACAGATAGGGAGATAGGTGGGGGAGCAAGATCTTGGGCTGGTGACACTGCTTTATAAGAACAAAGAAAGGTGAGAGAATTGGAAAAACTGGCAGCTGATAATGTTGCTAGATATGGACAGAAAGTTGGTGACTAAGGTGGTAGTTGCAAGGCTACAGAAGGTGGCCCAGCAAGTCGTGGGTGTTGAGCAGAGGGGATTTGTGGGTGGTTGGCTCATTAGAGATGGTACAGCCTGGGTACATAGAGTTATTGAAGGGGCAAGAGCCTGTGGACTTGATGGGCATCTAGTCTTCTTGGACCAGGAGAAGGCTTATGACCAGGTGTGATGTATCTGGCTGGTGAAGGTATTGGATAGAACAGGAGTTCCATACCAATTTCGATCAACAATGGTCAGCCTACTGGAAGGGAGTAGGGCTGCACTCATATGTAATAGACATAGAGGGATAGCATTCCCCCTGGGCAGGGGGGTACCCCAGGGGGACCCACTGTCTCCCATTTTGTATGCCCTTTCTCTGGAACCCCTAATGGACAGAATTCAGCAGAGGATAGCAGGACTCTCTATCTATAAAATTGGGTGGAAAGTTGGGGCCTTTGCAGATGATATGGTGGTTGGCTTGAGATCGATTGCTGATGTCAATGAGCTCAAGAAGACAGTGGAGTGGTATGAGGAGAACTCCAGGGCTAAGTTGAATTGGCACAAGTGTGAGACAATGGTGCTAGGCAATAGCCTGGTGGGAGGAGAAGTTATTGAAACAATCATCCCCACCAGTGAGACAGTGTGGTACTTGGCTATCTATTTGTCAGTCTATGGGTCAGTTCTGCCCAGGCTTTGGTGGGAGCAGAGGATTGGAATCTGGGAGGAGGATCTGTGGGGTTGGGGGGGAAGACACTTTTCTCTGGTAGGGCGGGTCTTGATTTTGAATATATATTGGCTGCCAAAGCTGTGGTATTTGGTTTATCATCTGGACTTCCCAGCCTGGGTGGTGAAAAGATTGATGAAGGTAGCAAAAGGATGGATTTGGGCTGGCAGACAGAGTCAGATTGATTGGGAGACTTTGTCCCTACCAGTGGTACGAGGTGGTCTTGGGCTGGTGGACTTTTCCAAACAACTATACTGCTTGAGGGCATGGTGGCTAAAGAGGGTGGTGGAGTTGCGAGGGGGTGGTTTGGTTTCCCTGTTGCAGAGGATTTGTGAGAGGCAGACTTTGCTGAGAGGCTCAACTGGTGATCTCCTCTCATTGGTGGGACTTCGGAACACTGAACAATTGTGATATAATTGATTCTGGTAGGGGATAGCAGAGGGGGTGCACTGCATTGATATTCGCTGGCAGGGAGATGAGGGGGAGGTGGCTTGGGACCCAATGATGTGGAGATGGGATAGTATATTGCTGGGTGGCATTCCTTTAATTGAGTTCGACATTGGTGATGGAATGGAGTGCCAAAGGGGACTGGGCCAGGATCTGTGGCCTAGTGGTTAGCAAGGAGTTGGAATTGGAGAGGAGTGGAACTGGCAGAGGGTTTGGACCTGGAGTGCTGCAGTGTATAAGTAGATGCCACCAAAGTACTGTGTGGTCTGGTGGTACATACTGAGGAGGAATGTAATGCTCAACTTCTGCTCAGGGTACCTTATCATAGGTGGTTGCTTCGACAGTGAGGAGTGCCATAATATGAGGCAGGAAGGGGGCTTTGTACAGATGTCAGAACATTGGCTAGGAGAGTACAAGGTGTTGGGGGACTTTTGGTGGGCTATTGAGGCCCACTTGGAGGTGAGGTGTAGCAGAGGTGAGGGACAGGGGAGGTGGGAGGTCGATTGATAGGGGGGGTAGGAAAGGAATGGCTTACTTTAGACTGGGTATTAGCTATTTGGGTGGGGCTGGCCAGCTATTGGCTGTTTGTTTTCGAGGATGGAAGGAGACAGGGCTTGGAGAGCCAGTTGTTACAGTGGCAAAGTCTTATGGAAGACACCTTGATAGGCTGGTGGCTTGGTTGGGGGCTGAAGGGTGGTCGGAGGCGCTGCTTGGTAGAGAAAATCTGTAGACAGAGTGATGGGAGAGTTGGAGTCATTGGTGAGAGGGTGATCTTTATTTGTGAAGAGGTGAGGAGGGGCTCCCCTATGGGGATTGGGTAGTAGGTAGTGATATTGTATACTTATTCATAGACTGGTAATAAAGACAGAGTCCAAGTGACTATAAAAAAAAAAAAAAAATGAAAGGGCATTCTATGGGTTCTGCAGGTGTGGTGCTAAATGAGGTTGAAGATATGATCAATAAGACCAATAACCCAAACCTAAGCTCAACAATATGATCACTAGTCCAGTCAATCAGACAAGTATAATATATACTGTAAATACTGTAGTAAGTATAGATATAGGAAACACCAATACTATCACTTAAAAAATGAAAATAAGTGTGGCAAAAGTCAGTATTGGCAACATAGAAGTAGTGGAAACTATTGAGGAAAACATGATAATGTAAATATCACTGAAACTAATAATAGCAGTAATCTATTTTTTGCACAAGCTATCAGTCCCTCTATATCTACAAAACCTAGTAAGAATGATAATTTTGGATTGAAAAATCCTGCCAAATCTACTGTTTTTTTTTT
>RBNI01001073.1:0-24552 GCA_003990745.1 Jimgerdemannia flammicorona | reverse complement strand
TTTTTTTTATAATCATTTAGACTTTACTATTTATTACTAGTCTATTGAAATAGTTATAGTATCTCCTCCCACTACTCAATCTCTATAGAGGAACTCCCTCCTATATATTTATGCTTGAAGACCACTTTACCACTCACTACTCCAACTCTCTCTTCATTCTGCCTACAGATTTTCTCCACTAAGCAATGCCTCTAACTACTCTGTAAACCCCAACCTAATCACCAGCCTGTCATAATGTCCTCCATCAACCCCTTTTTTTTTTTTTTATAGTTACTTGGACTCCATCTTTATTACCAGTCTATGATTAAGTATACAATATCACCTCCCACTATCCGATCCCCATAGGGGGGCCCCACCCCACCCCTTCATGAGGAAAGATCATCCTCTCACCAATGACTCCAACCCTCCCACTGCTCTGTCCACAGATTTTCTCCACCAAGCAGTACCTCCAACCCCCCTGCAGCCCCCAACCAAGCCACCAGCCTGTCAAGGTGTCTTCCATAAGTCTCTGCCACCATAATAACTGGCTCCTCAAGCTCTGTCACCTCCCATCCTCAAAAACAAATTGCCAGTGACCAGCCAGCCCAACCCAAATAGCCAATGCCCAGCCCAGAGTAATCCACTCCTTTCCTACCCCTCCCACCAATCGATCCCTCAAGTCCTCCCACCTGCTCCACATGTCATCTCTCCTATGCCTCACTCCCAAGTGGTCCCTGATGGCCCTCCAAAAGTCTCCCAACACCTCACACTCTCCTAGCCAATGTTCTGGCATCTGTACAAAGCCCCCTTCCTGCCCTACATTATGGCACTCCTCACAGTCGAAGCAACCCCCTATGATAAGGTGTCCTGAATGAAAGTTGAGCATTACATTCCTCCTCAGCATGTGCCACCAGACCACCCAGTACTTTGGTGGTATCCATCTTTGCACTGCAGCACTCCAGGTCTAAAAACTATACCAATCTCACTCTTCTCCAATACCAACTCCTTGCTAACTGCTAGGCCACAGATCCTGGCCTGGTCCCCTTTGGCATTCTATTCCATCACTAATGTTGAACTCAAGTAAAGGCATACCACCTAGCAGTATGCCATCCCATCTCCACATCGCCGGGTCCCAAGCCTCCTCCCCTTCATTCCCCTGCCAGCGAATACCAATGCAGTGTGCCCCCTCCACTATCCCCCACCAGAAACCTTTATATCATAATTTTGCAGTATTCTGAAGTTCAACCAATGAGAGGAGATCACCAGTTGAGCCTCTCAGTGATGACTGCCTCTCCCAGACCTTCTGCAGCAGGGGAACCCAACCCCCTCCTCGCAATTCCACTGCCCTCTTAAGCCACCATGCCCTCAAGCAGTGTAGTCATTTGGAAAAGTCCACCAGCCCCAGACCACCCCTCACCACCAGTAGGGACAAGGTCTCCCAACCAATCTGACTCTGCCTGCCAGCCCAAATCCATCTCTTGGCCACCTTCACCAATCTCTTCACCACCCAGGCTGGGAAGTCCAGATAATAAGCCAAATACCACAGCTTCAGCAGTCAATATATATTCAAAATTGAGACCTGTTCTGCCAGAGAAAAGTGTCTTCCCCCCCAACCCCACAGGTCCTCCTCCCAAATTCCAATTTGCTGCTCCCACCAAAGCCTGGGCAGAACTGACCCATAGACAGACAAATAGATGCCCAAGTACTGCACTGCCTCACCAGTGGGGACAATTGTTCCTATAACTTCTCCTCCCACCAGGCCATTGCCTAGCACCATTTTTTCACACTTATGCCAATTCAACTTCACCCCAGAGTTCTCCTCATACCACTCCACTGTCTCCTTGAGCTTCTCAACATCAGCAATCGATCTCAAACCAACCACCATGTCATCTACAAAGGCCCCAACTTTCCACCCAATGCCATAGATAGAGAGCCCCACTATCCTCCATCTAACTCTGTCCATTAGTGGTTCCAGGGAAAGAGCATACAAAATGGGGGACAGTGGGTCCCCCTGGGGCACCCCCCTACCCAGAGGGAATGCTACCCCTCTATGCCCATTACACATGAGTGCAGCCCTACTCCCTTCCAGCAGGCTGACCATTGCTGACCAAAATTGGATCAAAACCCCCATTCTATCCAATACTTTTGCCAGCCAGACCTGTCGCACCCAGTTATAAGACTTCTCCTGGTCTAAGAAGACTAGATGCCCATCCAGTCCACAGGCTCTAGCCTCTTCAATAACTCCATGTACCCAGGCTGTGCCATCTCTGATGAGCTGACCACCCACAAATCCCCTCTGCTCAACACCTATAACTTGCTGGGCTACCTTCTGTAGCCTTGCGACTACCACCTTAGTCACCAACTTTCTGTCCATATCTAGCAACATTATCAGCTGCCAATTCTTCCAATCCTCTCACCTTTCTTTGTTCTTATAAAGCAGCATTACCAGCCCAAGATCCTGCTCTCCCACCCATCTTCCTGTCTGCAATATAAAGTCACACAATGCCATCAACTCTCCCATCACATCTGGGACTCCAACCATTCACTTCCAGAAGTCCCAGGGTAGGCCATCCTCCCTAGGTACAGTACCCAAGGCTGTCGCGGCAAGAACCTGGTAGATCTCATCCTCCTTTACAGGCATCACCAGGTCACCTAGTCCCTCAACTTGTGGTGGGTGCCAATCCTCCAATGTTCAGTCAATGGCAGTAGCATCTGCCCCACCCTCCTCCTCACTCCACAATCCACTCCATCGCTCCTTCAGTGATCCAAGAATATTCTGTACACCATGCACCAGTATACCATCTGAGTCAAGTACCCCTTCTCACTATTGCTGTATCCTTCTCGCCCTATGGGTCCTCATGAGAAACTTGGAAGGCCTCTCCCCTTTCTCCAGCCCCTGCCAATGAAGCCATGCCACTAAGCTTTGCACCCTTGCCTCTTCCTCTTCCCGCAACACCTGTTGTAGTTCCCCAACCTCCATCTTCACTCTCATTAATCTCCAATCCTCTTCTCCCTCCACCATTGCCAGTCTCACCCACTCCTCCAGAAGCCTAGCCAATCTAGTAGAAGCCCAATGCACTTTCTGCCTTTGCTGCTTCCCTGCCTCCTTGCCAGCCTTGCTCCAGTACATCCTGGCCATCTCTTTCATCCTCATCTACCAAACCCCAATTGAGGCACCTTCCTGCTGTCAGTTCTCTACCTTTAGCTGAATGTCTTTAGCCCACTCCTCCCACCGGGACTCATCATCTAACAAGGAGGAATTTAGGCACCAATGTCCAGGCCCATCCCCACTCCCCCCAAAGCACCCCTGTCCCAAAAGGCCCCAGTGATCTGACCATGGACACCATTCTACCTCCAGTGACTTCCCAACATCATGGCCCCAACAGTTGGCCATCAGAATCCAGTCGATCCTTGTCCCCAGGCCTCCAGCCCAATGTGTATATATCCTCCTATCCCCCCAGTACTCTCTACTAGCATCTACCAGTACACTTAGTCTTTCGACTTCCTCTCACATTGCCAGTCCCCCACTCCTGCTCTCAGCACCCCATCCACCATCAGTTCTGTCCATCTGTATATCCCAAACCATATTGAAATCTCCCCCAAGCATATCCACCCCAGCCTCTGTAAGAATCCCACTCTCCTGGAGACCCTTCACCCAATCTACACACTCCCCCCATATGGCCGGGCAGTAACAGGAGCCCACAGTAACTGGCTCCCAGCCTGCACGAATCCACTCACTCCAGACCAGTCTCTCTCCCCAGCTCCTTACATCTCTTATCTCCCCTCTGCCTTTCTGAACTAGAATTCTGACCTTGTCATTCCAAATCGCCATACCACTCCATTCCTTTGTCCATTCCATTCTATCAGTCATCTTTACACCTGATATCCTGCAAGAGGAAGAGATCAGCTGCCAATTCCTTCAGCCAAATAAAAATGTTCCTATGTCTAACAGCACCCTGTAGCCCATTCACGTTCAAAGAAAAAATATTGGTTGTACTGTTTATAATGAAATACATTTTGTTATCAGTTGATCTCTACTGCTCCATGCTCATCTCCTCCTGTGCTGTGTCCAGATTATGTTCTGCCATCACCTCCTCCTCTTCAGCCCTCTGCGCCTCCAATCCAGCCAACAGCTCATTCATCTCCCCATCTGCCTTCTCCTCAAACTCCTCCTGGTACTCAATGCAAGCCTCCTGCCAAAGCTGCAATCCATGATGCTTGTTCCAGCAGTACTCACCCCTCTCCCCTATGACAACTGCCATTTCTGCCTCCCGCTCCTTGTCCACCTCATACCCTTCCTCCTCCAGATACACTGCAAGAATTTCTGCCTTCAGAGCCATCATCACTCCATCTCCCTGCAATATCTGTGCCCAGTGCTCATCACTCATCACTCGCAAGTCCACCTCCCCCAACTCTTCTGCCGCCAGGTTATTCATCATCCTGCATATCCAAAGTAGGTTCCCCACCTCCTTCCCTCCAGGGGTCGCCAGCCTCCCTCCATCCAGCATTGTGGTGTCAGCTCCAGCACTTGCAGCCTCATCCCACACCTCTGGGACATCCACCAGTTCCTCCTCCCCAGCCACTACCATATGTCCCCCATTCATTACCTCTGGAACTCGGAATTTCACCTGATGGGTCCCCAGCATTGTCACATCCTCCACAATTTTGTTTCTGGAAGCTGGGCCTCACCTGATAAGAGGAGAAGGAGTAGGGGAGTCCTCCCAGACCTCATCCCAAACCTCCAGGATGCCATCAGCATATGGGTCAATAACCTTCACCTCTTTTGCCTTCCCTGTTTCTTCCCCGGCATTCCCACTCCTCTCGCCAGCCCAGACACTCACTTTGGCCCCTTCCATGCCTGTCACCTTGCTCACATCCTCCTGTGGTCCACCCCTCAGTTTAGCCAGCAGATCCTTTTGTCTCTTATGCCCCTGAGCCCTTTCCCACTGCACCTTGTCCACTCAAATCCTCTTTCCATCCACCACCTCCAGGTGTGTCGACTCCATGAAAGCCTTCCAAGCCTTTGCTTGCCACTCCACAGCACTATCCAATTCTTCCAGTACTTCCAATAAATCCTCTTCCTCCTCTTCACTTCCTTTCACCCTTGCCACCTTACACATGATCGCTCCCCAGACCATCACCAAAGGCCAGTTCCTCACTTTCCCAGTAGCTTCCTTCCCAGCCAGCTGAATCCTCACATCCACATCCTCAGTCCTGAGTGTAGTCCCTTCCCAGACCCTGAATCCGATATCCACCACCTCTCCATACTCTGCCATGACATCCTCAACTCTCTTTCTCATCTCCATCACTATCACCATGGGCACTCCTTTCACCAGCAGTTGGACCACCCTCAGATCCCATTTCAGACATCTCGCCATCAGAACACACACCTCCCCAACTACCAACCCAACCTTCAGTGCCTCCTCCAGCAGCTCAGCCTCCTCAAAACCCACCTCCACACCCTCCAGTCCCTTCAAAAACTTCACTGATGCAGCTCCTGCCACCTGCTTAGTGATAAGCCCCAGCACCATTTTCGCCATCACCGCTAAGCCCTGGAAGCACAGTGTAACCATGAATGCCGAGATTGATTTCTTGAGTAATGGTGCCACTGCCAGGCCCATTATGCCATCTGCCAAATCTCCTTATCTTCCAAGCCTCAGCCACTCAGCCTCACCAACAGCCATCATATCTGGATTTTTTTCCAGATTGGCAGTCCCATTGCCATCAGCAGTCACACTCCCCCCAGCCGCTACTCCCCCAGCTCCACTGCCCCCCCTTCCAAGGGCTACTCTCCCACACACTGCCCCCTTCTCAGTCTCCTTGCCCCTCCTCAGCCAGCCCTCCAGCCCTGATACCTGCTGCCTTCCCTTCACTGTCTCCACAAAGCTCACCCTCCCAGACCCTTGTCCTCTACCAGTACCGCCACTCCTTCTGTATCCTCCTGCCAGCAGCCCCCTCATGCCCCCCCCCAGGCCTGGGCCCCTCCCCACCTGCTGCTATTCGAAAGTGCTTGGGCCACCCTGCCCAGTACACACCTCAGATTGCCTGTCGGTTGCCATATTGTTAGTCTCTTTACTCCAAAAACGATGTTGTAAGTGCCTTCCAAAGGTTGTGTAACCTGAATGGTACCAGAGAAAGATGTGGTCCTCTATCAACCCTTCTCATCTCAACAACTACACCCCCAAACCCAGGTGCCTCTCTTCCTTGAAAACAAACAACCAGTGACCTGCCAGCCCCATCTAAACAGCCAATATCCAATCTATAGTAAGCCACTCCTTTTTTACCCCCCCCACCAATCTATTCCTCAAATCCTCCCACTGACCCCACTCACCATCCCTCCTATGCACAATACCCAATCTATCTCTAACTGCTTGCCAAAAGTCACTAAGTATCTTGCACTCTCCTACCCAATATTCTGGTGTCTGCACAAATTCTCCTTCCTATCCTACATTGTGGCACTCTTCACAGTCAAAGCTTCTCCCCTCTATAAGGTGGCCCAAGTGGAAGTTGAGCATGATATTCCTCTACAGCATGTACCACCAGACCATCCAGTACTTTGGCAGTAGCTACTGCCTTATCTCAGCACTCCAGGCCCAGACCCCATTTCAGTCTCACTCCTCTCTGATACCCACCAACTGCCATCTGCTGAGCCATAGATCTTGTCCTAACTCTCTCTGGCACTTGACTCCATCACCAATATCGAAATCCATTAGAGGGATACCCCCCAATAACACTTGGTCCCATCTCTACATCACTGGGTCCCAAGGTATCTCTCCTTTAGTTCTCTGCTAGCGAATTCAAATACAGTATACCCCATCCACTACCTCCCACCAGAAGCCTTTATACTGCATATACCCATTGTTCTGAAGCCTAACCAAGGACAGTAGATCTCCTGTAAAGCCTCTTGGTGAGGACCTCATCTCCCAGACCTTCTGCATCAGGGGAACCCAGCTACCCCCTCTTAGCTCCACTACTCTCTTCAGCCACCATGCTCTCAGACAATGCAGTCTCTTCAGAAAATCAACCAGCCTGAGGCCCCCTCTAGCCACTGGTAAAGACAAGACCTCCTAGCTGATCTGACTCCTTCTCCCAGCCCAGATCCACCCCTTGGCCAGTTTCAACAGTCTCTTCATCACTCAGGCTGGGAAGTCCAGATAATAAGCCAAATACCACAACTTCAGCAGCCAGTAGATGTTCAAAATTGAAACACACTCTGTCAGAGACAAGTGGTGTCCTCCCCAACTCTGCAGAGCCTCTCTCCAGATCACAACCCTCTGCTCCCACCAAGGTCTCAGTAGGACTGACCCATATACTGACAGATAGATACCCAAGTACTGCACCATCTCCCCAACAGAGACAATTGTTCTAATGATATCCCCTCCCACCAGGCCATTGCCCAACACCATTATTTCACACTTATGCTAATTGAGTTTAGCCCCAGAGTACACCTCATACTACTCCACTACCTCCTTGAGCTCCTCAACATCAGTGATTGATCCCAGGCTGACCACTATGCTATCTGCAAAGACTTCAACTTTCTACCCAATCCTGAAAACTGAGAGCCCAACTATCATCTGCCAAATCCTCTCCATCAATGGTTCTAGGGAAAGAGTATACAGAATGGGAGACAGTGGGTCCCCCTGGGGAACACCCCTATCCAGGGGGAATACCACCCCTCTATATCTATTGTACATGAGTGCAGCCCTACTCCCTTCCAGTAGGCTGACTATTGCCAACTGGAACTGGTGAGGTACACCAATCCTATTCAATACCTTCACCAACCAGACCCACTGAACATGGTCATAAGCCTTCTCCTGATCCAGAAAAACCAGTTGCCCATCCAGTCTACAGGCTTGTACTCCTTTAATAACTCCATGTACCTAAGCTGTGCTATCCCTAATGAGCTGTCCTTCTACAAAGCCCCACTGCTCCACACCCAAGACTTTCTGAGCCATCTTCTGCAGCCTTGCAACCACCACCTTAGTAACCAACTTTCTGTCCATATCCAGGAGCATAATTGGCCACCAGTTCTTCCAATCCTCCCTCCTGCCCTTGTTCTTATAAAGCAGTGCCACCAGCCCCAGATCCTGCTCCCCCACCCATCTTCCTGACTGTAGTATCAAGTCACAAAGCACCATCAGCTCTCCCAGTACTCCAGGGACTCCCACCATCTTCTTCCAAAAGTTCCAGGGCAGACCATCCTCCCCTGGTGCCATACCCAGTATAGTTATAACAAGAACCTGGTGGATCTCCTCCTCCTGTACCAGCATCATCAAGCCACTCAGCTCTTTGGCTTATGGTCAGTGTCAATCCTCCAAAGCATGGTCAATGGTATCAGCATCAGCCCCACCCTCCTTCTCACTCCACAAACCACTCCATCTCTCCTTTAATAATCCAAGAATGTCTTGTATATCATACACCAGCAGACTATCAGAATCTAGTACTCCCTCCCACCTCTGCTTTACTCTTCTCACCTGAAGGACCCTTGTGAGATACTTAGAGGGCCTTTCCCCTTCCTCCAACCCCTGCCAACATAACAATGCTGCCAAACCCTGCACCTGTGCCTCTTCCTTTTCCTGCAACACCTGTTGTAACTCCCCAACCTCCATTTTTGCCTGCATTAATCTCCAGTCCTCCCCCCCCTCCAGGGCCATCAGACCTGTCCAATTTTTCAGAAGCCTAGCCAGTCTAGCAGAAGTCCATCTCACCCTCTTCCTTCTCTGTCTTCCAGCCACCTTGCCCACCTCACTCCAGTAGGTCCTAGCAGCCTCTTTCATCCTTATCCACCAGGCACCAACTGGGGCACCCTCTTGTATCCAGCCCTCCAACCTCTGCTGAATGTCCTCAGCCCACTTATCCCACAGCACCTTATCATCTAACAAAGAGAAATTGAGGTACCAATGTCCAGGCCCATCCCCACTCCCCCCAAAATGACCCTGCCCCAGCAACCCCTAATGATCCAACCACAGACACCACTCTGCCTCCAGCAACTTCCAAATATCCAAACCTCAGCAGCTCACCATCAGAACCTAGTCAATCCTCATCCCCAGGCCACCTGCCCAGTGTGTGTATACCCTCCAATTACCCCAGAACCCCCTACCAGCATCCACCAGAGCACTTAGCCTTTTTACTTCCTCTCATACTTCCAGACCTCCACTCCTACCCTCTGCCCCCCACTCTCTATTGGTTCTATTCTCCAGTACATCTCTGACCATATTAAAGTCCCTGTCAAGTATATCCACTCCAGTCTCTGCAAGGACCCCACTCACCTGGAGACTCTTTACCCAATCTACATGCTCACCCTGCACAGTAGGGCAGTAGCAGGAATCCACTGTAATCAGCTCCCAACCTGTTCATATCTACTCTCTCTAAACCAGCCTATCTCTTCAGCTCCTTATATCTCATATATATCTCCCCTCTGTCTCTCTGGACCAGAATCCCAACCTTGCTCTTCTAAATTGCCTCATCTCTCCATTTCTCTTTATCTATTCCAGTCTATCTAAATCATCCTCACATCTGACATCCTGCAAAATAAAGAGATCATCCTCCAATCCCTTCAGCCAAGTAAAAATGTTCTGATGCTGAAAAGAGCCCTATAACCCATTCACATTCAAAGAAAAAATGTTAGTTATACTATTCATAAGGAATATTGTGAGATAGCAAGTGCATCCTCTACTGCTCCATATTCATTGCCTTCTGTGCCAAGTCCAGATTGTGATCAGCAGACACCTCCTCCTCTTTAGCCCTCTTAGCCTCCAATCCAACCAGTAGCTCAGTCATCTCTCTATCCTCCTTTTTCTCAAAATCTTCATAATACTCCAGGCAGGCCTCCTGCCAGAGCTATAATCCATGACACTCAGCCCAACAATAGGCAGTCCACTTACCAGCAGCTACTGCCAGCTTGGCCTCCCTCTCCCTATCAATCTCATATCCTTCTTTCTCCAGGAAAACTGTAAGTATTTCTGCCTTCAGTGCCTCTACTACTCTATCACTACATAGGATCTGTACCCAATACTCATTACTCATCACTCTTAAGTCCACCTCTCCCAACTCTTCAGCTGCAAAGTTATTCATCATCTGGCACACCCATAGTAGGTTTCCCACCTCCTTCTTCTCTGGAGTCACTGGCCTTCCTCCACCCAGCATCAAGGTATCTGCCCCTACACTTGCAGACTCATCTCACTCCTTCTCTGGGACATCCACCAATTCCTCTTCACCAGCTGCCACCACCAGTCCCCCATTCACCACCTCAGGAACTCCAAAGTGCACTCACTGGGCACCATACATTGGTACATCCTCTGCCACCTGACCTCTTACAGCTGGTCTCTATCTGATAAGAGGAGGAGGAGTATCCTCCCAGATTTCGAATGTACCATCCTCATATAGGTCCTTGCTCAGCACCTTCCTGGCCTCCTCCAGACCCACCTCCTCATTCTCTCCACTTCTGCTAGCACAGACACTTGCCTTGATGCCTCCAGTATTCTCACTACCACTAGTATTTCTCTTTACCTCTCTCTCAAGTTTTGCCAGCAACTCCCTCTACCTCCTGTGTCCTTGGGACCTCTCCCACAGCCCCTTATCGATGTGGACATACTTCCCATCAACAATCTCCAAGTGTGTCAACTCCACAAATATCTTCCAAGCCATCACTCTTTGCTCTACTGTACCACTCAACTCCACCAGTGCTTCTAACAGGTCCTCTTCCTCCTTCTCACTCCCTTTCACTCTCATCATCTTGCATATAAAGACTCTCCATATCATCACTGAAGGCCAGTCTCAAGCCTTCCCAGTAGCCTCTCTTCCTGCCAACTGAATCTGGATATCAACATTTCTTATCTGGAAGAAGATTCCTTCCCATAGCCTGAACCCTACATTGAGTACCTCTCTATACTTGGCCATGACTTCCTCTACTCTCCTCCTTGTCTCCACTGCAGTTACCATAGGAACCCCTTTCACTAGAGGCTGCACCACCCTGGGATCCCACCTCAGGCAGTATATCATTGGTATACATACCTCCCCAACTATTAATCTAGCCTTCAGCATATCCTCTAATAGTCCAGCCTCCTCAAAGCCCACCTCCATCCCTTCCAGATCTCTCAGGAATTTAATAGATGCCACACCACCCACTGCTTCATGATCAGCCCCAGGACCATTTTTGCCATCACCACCAAGCCCTGGAAGTACAAAGTAACCATGAACTCTAAAATTGATTTCTTGAGTAATGAGACCACCATCAGTTCTATTACACCATCAGCCAGGTCACTAGACCTCATGCCCTTCCCACAACTTGGTCTACCATCAGCAGTCCCATTTAGATTTTTTTCCAGATTGCCTATCACTCTCCCATCAGCAGTTACCCCCTCAGCTGCTACACCACCAGCCCCCCTACTCTGGCCACCCAGAGAGACTCTCCCCTGCTGCTACTACTCTACATTCTTTGCCATCTCCTTGCCCTTCCTCAGCCAGCCCTCCAGTCCAGTCACCAGCTGTCTCTTCTTTACCTTATCTGCAAAGCTCACCCTCCTGATCCCCTGTCCTCTACCACTGCTCTCTCTCCTTCCATGTCTACCCATCAGCAAGCCTCTCATGCTTCCCCCCAAGTCTGGGCCCCTATCCACATGCTGCCAATCAAATGCACTTGGGCCTCTCTGCTCAGTATACACCTTGGAATAATTGTCACTCACCATGTTATTAGTATTATTTCTCCAAAAACTATATTGTGAGTGTTGTCAGAAGGTTGTATAACCTGAATGTTACCAGAGAAAGATGGTATGCAGCAGTTATCTATAGTGGAGAATTCAGGAGAAACTAATCAGCAGCAAAACCAGGGCCAATAATAGCCCACTTCAGAAGAAGAAGCTCACACCATTGTCAGGACAGCTCTCACTCTGTTCAGAACCAGTAGTCAAGAAACTGAGCCAGAAGAAAGAAGTGATACAGATTACAGTTTGACCTCAAAAGAAAGAAGATGACCCAGAGGACAACCTGAGCCCATCCAGATTTAAGGCTTTGAACAAGAAGAAAGAATACCAGACCCTAATCTACAGAAAAAATTTAGACAGAAGTGACTACAATACTATAGTTATCACTCAAGCCACTCTACTGGATCAAGCATATTGTAACAAGACCAAAATGTACCATCCAAATTATAACTTAGCCAGACAACATGAACAATTGACATACTTAACCAGATGATATAGGCTCCCAGCATAACATCTAGTATATCATAGTTACCCATGCTGCCACACCTATAATTAGCCAGACATATCAGATAGGGTCTATTTATCTGTACAGACTCTGTACACTGTACAGGACCTATACACTGTACAGCCTCTGTATATCTGCCATAAGTAGTAAACCTATAGTTAGCCACATAGCAACTAGATAGCAACCAACTTGTATAAATTACCCCAGAGACAAGAGTGAATAAAACCTCAGTCCAAAAGTTGAACACAAACCAAAGCAAAAGTCAATTGTCTGGTATACTTAGGAGAAATGCCTGCCAAAAGTCACTTGATCCAGGAAGGATTGCAACACTTAGGAGATACACCTGTCAATGAGCCACTGCCAAGAAGTTGTGAGCTTGGTTCTCTTCTCTTCTACTCTGGTCCACTTTCCAATATAAAGAACAAGTTCATTTTGGTTCACTTGCCAGATAAGCCTGAAGATTTGCTGCCCAAGTTCAAGGAAGAACTTTACTGCTATTTCCAGTTGAAGCTGCTGATTCAGAAGAATCCATGCCATCATATTCCCAGAAGAGCCTGCTGATTCAGAAAGAATCTGCACCATTCAGGTCATTTCCCAGAGAGCCACCAATTCAGGAAGAATCTGTGTCATCTACTGTTTTTGAGTTATCCACATTCCCAGAAAACCCATACCATCCAAGTAGTATTCCCAGTTGAAACCAAACCCATGATATCTGAGTTACCCAAATTATCTGCTACCAAGTTATTTGTTGTTCCTACTGAGCCCAAGAAGAACTTGCCACCAGTATAATTCCCAGCAAATGGTCCCAGGAAGAACTCATGCCACCTTCTATTCCCAGTGAGCCAAATTGAATCATCTGCCAGAAATTGCATACTTTTGGAGATTGTCACACTACACAGAGATTGCTCATCACTCAAGAAGGAGAACTGCTAAATTGCCAGATCATCACACACAGATCATCATGCTACACAAATTGTGGCATTCCCAGTTGACCTGAATAAGAAACCCATCATGCTACACACAAATTCTACCAACTCCCAGTTGAGCCAAGAAGGAAATCCATTCACATACAAATTGCCACTACACCTAGAGAACTATCCCAATTAGGAAATCAACATACAAATTGCTCACAGATATTCAGCTTTGACTATTATACCACTAAACACCAAGGATCTCAGGAATCTTAGAACATTTTGTTGCTTTTTGACAAAGTAACTGGGGGCTCAAGCCAAACTACATCAACCCCCAACCTTGTAATTTGCCTCCATTGAGCCAGGCACATTGTAATATTTTGAAACATCTGAAAGAGAAAAAGACTACTACTTTTACCTCTCAGAAGAAGAGGAAGACAATGATTGGAGAAGTCAACCAGACTACCCAAGAGATAAATTCAACCTCAATCACTATTTAGATAATAATATAGACCCTTGACAAGATAAACAGAATCTCACTACTTTATAATAGTAAGAGATAGATGAACTGAACATTAGTTACATCAGTCTCATTCCAATTACCAGAACCTCAGTACCTTGGTCCTTCACACTTTGATACAATCTATAAAAGATAAGAAGCTTTAGCTCTCTCAGTATCTCAGTATTTAGTAATTATAATTACTTAGTTAGAGAACCACTACTATCAAGAATCTCTACTCTAGCTTTAATTAGAAGGACCAGACTCCCTATACCCTCATCAAGATACTGTCTCTTACCAGTATCATTAGTTCATCAGACATCTCCACTATCTCTATTCTAAGGATCATTAAGAAATTCTACTCCAGAACTAGACTCAGACAGTGAAGATGAACCAAACATAAGCTATCTTTTGAAATTCCATAGTGCAGACAGTGAAGATGTTAAGGAATTTCTTAGAGATATTGAAGTACAAGCAGCAGCCAAACAGTAGAATGCCCAGAGAAAGCTCAGAATTATGGAATTACTCTTAGGAGGTCCTGTCTTATAGAAGTACAACCAAGTAAAGCAAGTTAGAGAAGATATCTATAGAATAGAATAAGCCAACAATCTTCAAGCAAATGGAGACCATATGAATAGATATAATATCTATAAGATCTGGCTCTACACTCAGTTCAATAGTCTTGAGTATTAATAGAAATCATAAGAAGCTTTGACTTATATAAGTCAAACTACTAATGAAACTCCAAAAAGCTTCTACTATTGGATTTAAGTCCAGATAATCAAGACAAATTTGTAACCAGTAGTTCAACTAGCTCTGGCCTCAACCACCTTCCTTAATAGAATATTTCCAGAGCTTCAAAGATAAGTCATTAGGATGGGCTATCAAAGTATTGAGCAATAAGTTGCTGGAGCATAAGAATGCTGAAAAGCAGACTATAGATTATCCCAACAGACACATGAATATTAAAAACCAGCTCAAGCTGAAACTTCAAAGACTTGTAGAATAACTATAGAATAAGAGAATATCTACTTAAGAGTCCAGTTGGCCAACTATAAAACTAGACCCCCATCTCTAATTCTAACTCAATATAGGCAACAACAGTAATCTTAACTAAGAATTCAAGAAGACCTCATGATACATATTACTCACTAAATAAATAAAAGATCTAGCCATTATAGTTATCTAGTTAAAGAACCAAGGGGAAAGATCACAAGATTATCATTAAGATAATAGACCAGACTACCAGCAGCAAGATAACAGAAGCTCTACTCAGACTCCATTAGTTATAACTATGGGTTCATCAGTGACAGATTCCTATATCTAAACTTGCTTCAACTATAGAAACCAAGGTCATATTCAGAGGTTCTGTCCAAAGAAATAAACTCTGTCTAATGATAGAAATGTCAACCTCATTTAAGTAGATGAAGAGACTTGAAATAGAAGAAGAAGCTGCCTGGCTTTATGGTTAAGAGGATATCTATCCATACTATGAAGTCTTTCTCTCTAAGATGACCTGAGATACAGTACTTACTCAGACCAGAGGATGAAGAAGACATCTAAGAACTCTGCTTCCACCACTATTGCTAGTAACTATATCTATAGGCAAACATCCAAGATATAGCTATTTCTCCTCAAATACTTCTCAGGAAAAGAACAAGAGAGAAAGAAGAGATACCTCTGAATCAGAAGCCAGCCTATCAAGAGTATCAAGAAGTACCTTCTTTCCTAACCTTGAAGAAGAAGAACACATGAGTGTAGAATCTTCAGCTGATGAAATACTCAATAGAAATAAGAGAATTTACCCCAAGAGATCTAGATATTGAAGGAATAGTAAGCTATATGAAGCAGCATCACTTTGGAAACATCTCTATACTCAGAATATAGATCTTACTTTTGAACAAGTTCTCAAGAATGCATCAGAAGTTAGGCGAAAATTCCTCAAGAAAGCCAAAGAAGATACTAAGAGAATCTCTTTTTTTTTTTTTTTTTTTTTTTTTTTTTTTTTTTTTTTTTTTTTTTTTTTTTTTTTTTATAGTTACTTGGACTTCTTTATTACTAAGTAATCTATGTAGTGAAATACAACATTATATACTATCCAACTCTGCCTACTACCCAATCCTCCTAGGAGAGATTTCCTCTAACCCCCACTTATTTGAATACTACTTGGCCTGTAATCACCTCCATCTGACCCCCACTCTACTGGCAGACCCTATCAATAAGCCAGTAATAGTAGCCACCCTGAGGCCCCCAGCCCACCCACCAGCCTGTCAAGAGATCTTCCATCAATCCATTCCATCTTGACAATCTCTCAGTAAGGCTTAACTACTATCTTTCCTCAAATACAAAGAGCCAATATCCAGCCAGCTCTACTCAAATTATCAAGGTCCAGCTACATATAAGCCACTCATTCCCCACTCCTCCTACAAGCTGTGCCTTCAAGTCCTTCCAATGACCCCCCACCATATCTCCCCTCCTCTGAACCCCCAGATGCTCTCTTATAGCAATCCAAAAATCTCCAAGCACCTCACACTCCCCCAGCCAATGTTCCAGCATCTGTACAAAAACCCCTTCCTGCTCCACATTAAGGCAAACCTTACACTCAAATTCCCCACTCTCAACCAAATGTCCAGAGTGGAAGTTCAGCATGATATTCCTCATTAACATATACCACTATACTACTCAGAACTTAGGGGGAAGCCACCACTTGACTATAGTACTTTAGGACCAAACTCCAGCCCAGTCCTACTCCTTACCTATGCCAACACCCTGCCAACCCACTGGCCACACAACTAGCCCCATCTCCCACTGACACTCAACCCTATTCCCAATGTCAAATTCAATAAGAGGAGAGCCCCCAAGCAGGAGTCTATCTCAATGCTACATTACCAGCCCCCAAAGCATCTCTATTGCCTTGCCACTATAGTTCAATGTAATATATCTCCACAGCAATCCCCCATCAGAATTCTCTGAAGCACAATCTCCCACTGCTCTATAGGCCTACCAATGCCAGAAGATCCCCTGTAGAGCCCCTCAGGGAAACTCTCATCTCCCACACCTTCTGCATCAAAGAGACCCAGCCACCCCCTCATAGTTCTACAGCTCTCCTCAACCACCAGGCCCTCAAATAATGAAGCTTCTTTGGGAAATCCACTAGATCAAGACTCTCTTGATTTACTGGAAGTGTCAGGATACTCTAGCCAATCTAAATTTGATATCTTACTCAGATCCAATTCTTAGTCATCTTCAATAGCTACCACACCACCCAGGGGAAAAATCCAGATAGTAGACTAAGTACCATATCTTCAGCAGCCAGTAGACATTCAGAATAGACACTCTGCTAGCCAGGGAGATGTGGTGCCCTCCCTAGCCCCAAAGTGCCTCACCCCAACTTGAGACCTTGCTCTCTCACTATGCTCTAGTTAGAACAGACCCATATATAGACAGATATACTCTAAGATACTGTACAGCCTTGCCTGCCAGGACAATTGTTCTAATAATATCCCCCCCCACTACCCTATTTCTCAGTACTATCATCTCATACTTATGCCAATTCAACCATACCCCAGAACATACCTCATACTACTTCACCATCTCCTTCAATGTCTCCACATCTGCTATAGAGCCAAGTCCCACCACCATATCATCTGCAAAGGCTTCTACCTTTCAAATAACTCTGAACACTGATAACTCTACCACCCTCTGCTGTATCCTATTGATAAGAGGTTCCAAAGAGAGAGCATAAAGGATAGGTGATAGTAGATCCCCTTGAGGAACTCCTCTTCCTAGAGTGAAGATCACTCCCCTATATCTGTTGTACAAGATTACCACCTTACTACTTTCCAGTAGGCTGACTATTGAAATCTGGAATTGTCATAGGACTCCAATTCTGTCCAATACTCTACCCAGTCAGACACACCTCACCCAATCATAGGCTTTTTCCTGATCCAAAAAGACTAGTCTCTCATCCAGTCTGCTTGTCCTTGTCCCCTCAATGACACCATGCACTCATACAGTACCATCATGAATGAGTTGGCCCCCAACAAAGCCACACTGCTCTTCACCTAGCACCTGTTGGGCCATATACTGTAGTTATGTCATGATCACCTTAGTAACCAACTTCCTATCCATATCCAGGAGTATGATCAGCTACCAGTTCTTCTAATCTTCTTTATCACTCTTGTTCTTATAGAGTAAGATCACTAAGCCAAGATCCTGCTTGCCAACCTATCTCTCTATCAAGAGAATATGATCACACAATACCACCATTTCACCAAGTATACCAGGGATTCCCACTATTCACTTCCAGAAATCCCAAGGGAGCCCATCCTCACTGAGAGCTATGCTAGACTTTGTAGTGGAGATGACCCACTGAATCTCCCCCTCCTGAACTGGCTAAGACAGCTGCTCAATATCATCTACTAGAGGCAGGTTCTAGTTCTTCAGAGTAAGCTCAATGTCCATAGCATTGGCACCTCCATTCTTCTTACTCTATAAATCACCCCATCTTTCCTTAAGAGAGCTAAGGATCTACTGTATACTATAAATAAGCACACCCTCCAAATCAACCATACTATCCCACCTCTACTTTGCCTGTCTGGTCTGAAGCAGCCTAGAAAGGTATCTAGAGAGCCTCTCTCCCTCCTCCATCCCTGTCACTACAACTAAGCAACTATCTCCTTCACATGTATCTCCTTCTCTTCCCATAAAATAGTTTACAGCTCCACTATCTCCAATTTGACACATGTCAACCTCCAATTATCAACCTCCTCCAAACTCAGCAACTTGGCCCAGGTACTCTGCAGTTGAGTGAGTCTGCTGGAGGCCCACTGCACCCTCTTCCTTCTCTGGCTTCCTGTAGCCTGATCAGCCTTCTTCTAGTAAACCCTCACCTTCTCCTTCAATCACCCCCAATGAGCATCTATAGAGAGGTCCTCATCAATCCAACTACCAATCTTCCACTGAATATCCACAGCCCATCTATCCCACAGCTCACCCTCCACTAGCAGAGAGGAGTTGAGGTACCAATGTCCTGACCTGTCCCTACTCCCCTCCTAAGAGAATCTCTATTCAAGAACTATATACACTAGAGCCTAGTACTATTTATATAGTTCATGAATATCAGTACTAAGAACATTAATCCACAAGGCTAGCTAATAGAAAAGTATATAGTGAAAATATCAGAATCCATGTTGATACTAGAGCAGCAGTTTGTATCATTACCCAGTAAATACTAAAAAGAATTAGATGGAAAATTGATGAAGAAACCAAAGTAAGAGTTATTATGGCAGATGGATCAACATTCACTCCCCTTAGACTAGTCAGAGATATATCTATTCAAGTTGAAAAAGTCTGCCTCAATGTACCTCAAGCTGTTATAACCCTAGTAACTTCCTATGATCTGATTTTAGATTTGGAAACTAACTGGTTACACTGAGTTAGAGCTAATGTAGAAATCAAGAAATAACTCCTGGTTTTCATCTTCTATAGATAAAAGCACAAGGTACTAATTGAGTCAAAAGGATCAAGGAGAGCAAGTCAGGTCTCTGAGATAGAATGGCAAGGATATAGAGATATATCTACTACTACTGAGAATGAAAGTTAAGCAAATTTTCTGCAAGAACTAAGAAGTAATTTTGATGCCTCTAGAGATTCTGAAAGTAGTCAAGAAGACCTTTTTGTTAAAGTTATTAAGAGTGAAAGCCTGGAAGAAAGCATTGATTGAGCTATCAATGAAGAAGCAGAACTCAAATTTATAGGACCATTTATACAACCACCCCTACCTCTGAAAGAAAATCAAATTATATGAGCCTTCTGTCTAAATATATGTGAACACTATAACCATTTTTACTCACCAAGAGATGATTATAGCAACTGTCAAATACTTGATCTCAAAAAGGTCCCAATACTAGTAATCAAAGACAAGAATGAGTTAAAACAAGCCCCAGTCCTCAGACAAACACAATCTCTGACCCTAAAGGCTTTCAAAAAGACCTATAAGAAAGAATAGAAGATCCTTTCTCATCAATCTTTAGAGACCCTCACAATTGAAGACAATAACAACAGTATCTATATCATCACTCAAGTCCTCCAGATCACTCTATCTACCTATAACAAATATTGAAAAAGGTACCCAACAAGTAAGGAAATCAAACTGTGGAATGTAAAATTTGTCAAGTAAAGATACTGTGATTGTGAAAAGACCTTTATCTGTTACTAGTATGAATATCAAAGTGTCCACCTCAGTGAAGATGCTTATAAGAGCCAAGTTAAGAGAAGGATCCCATTTTGCAAGAACCTCAAATCTGCTATATCTGTTAGAAATGTAAAGAGATCAACTATAAAGGAGACTGTAGGACAAAGAATAAGACCTCTATCTGAGATCTACTATTAGAAATTCTTATTATCATTTATTAATATTGCTGGCTACATCAAGATGAACAAGAAGTCAATCTTACTTTTATCTTTATGGAAGCCTTAAATCTACTTAGAAAAACTAGATTCAACTATACAAGAAACCCAAAGACTGGAGTATATTGGTCATTCTTTAAGTCAGAATATATGGAATTCTCTTCTATAGTATCAACTACTGAGGTATCATTTCTTAAGATCTAGCTAATTATCTAAGTCAAACTACTATTACCTTAGATATAACCTTCTCTTATATAAATAGAAGAATCAGTAAGATATGATCTCTGTCTTCTCTATTAGACAATACTCTATTCTAGGACTACTAGAACTGTTGACCTTCAAATTACACTTACTATACCACTTGAACATTATAAATAACTGATATCAAGATTATCTCTGATAGCTAAAGAAATTATAATAAAAGGAGGAATCATTGATCAGAATTATCAAGGTCCTCTGAAGGTCATTATTTATAACTATAGTAGGAATCACTGAACCTTCAACCCCTTGGAAGCTAGCTGTCAAATTTTATTTATTAATATATCACAGCTTACTATTTCAGAAGTAAATCAACTGAACAGTACTAAGAGAGAACAAGGAGATTTTGAAAGTACTAATAAAACTCCTCAACTACTACCTATTGAAGTCCACTTAGTAATAGTAGCTTAGTTCCAATTATATCTATCACCCTATCTGAGTAAGAGAAGATATCCTCTTTCAACCATATCAACAAAGAAGCCTTAATATATATCTATCTGTAGTGTGACGTAAGCAATTGACAACGGAGTACCGGTGACTGCTAAGATCAGATGACATAATGGCGTGACAATCAAATAGACAGCCTGACTCATTAGGTGATCATCCCAAAAGAAGACAAGATGATCCGAGCCAAAATGAAGACCCCGTTATTTAAGGAACCATACTCCGCCTCAGGGATCAGCACCAAAAGAACCAAGTACCCACTACACAATGCCTCCTATTTGCCGATCCAACCAGACCTCCCGCTGCTCTACCCCTTTGCCTGGCCCAAAGACCCTGATCTTTGAAGCTATCAAGAAGGCCATCTGGCACCCAGATACTTCTGAACACCTGAACTTCTACACTGAGGACCTTGGACACTTCATCAACTACCGCTATATAATAACACAATAGCTCAAAGACACTACCGAACGAATGACCCTCTGGCATGACTATGAAATCGGGCACCGCCTTTGCAATGAGACTCAAGAAGGTGACCAGGAAGACCTCATTGCCGAAATGTTAACCACCAGCCGGCTAATCAAGAGAGCCCTCCGTGTCCATCAAATCTTCTGCCATATTCTCTGGGCTATAGCACACTTGCAAGGAGTAACAGCTGGCAGCCTCTCCCACCTTTCAACTGAAGATGCTGACTGGATAGAATCTGAAGTAGCCAATGCTATTGGCAGCAACTGCATCGCCATAGGAAGCCAACAAACCGAACCTACTCAGCCAGGTTTCCACACCACCCCACTCCGAGACAACCATCAAGGTCACCTAATGAGTCTTATGGAGATATTTGAAGGACTGCCCATCACTATAGAGACACCTGTTGGAGCTACCCCAACCACCCACCACCCTGTCAGCCACAATTCACACCTCATCATTTGGGAACCGAATCAAGAAGAAGCCCAAGAAGTTCCTGTCTTTGAAGAGGAGGCCCAAGAACTCCAAGACCCTGCCCCTGAAGAAACCCCCTCTGACACTGAAACTGATGAGCCTTCAGAAGAAGAAGAGGAGCAACAGAGAGTCTACCAGTCCTCTGTCTGCATTCAAGCTGTTCAAGGGTTGGAGAATGTTGTTGAAGATGACTGGCCACTTTTCTACCCCCTCACTTCTTGGCCGGCACTTCCCCCTTTTGAGGAGAGATTTGATGAAGAAGAAATCACAACCCAGCAAGATTTGCCCACCATGGACGAAGGGTACTATTTCCTCTAGAGTACCGCCCATCAGCTGTGAGAACCCAGCTCATGTCAGCTCATCCGAATCCAGCATTACTACCCAGTACCACTGTTTTCAGCATTTTTGTCAGCAGGTCTGAATTCAGCATTACCACCCTCCACAACTGTTTCTGGCAATAATCATTGTATCATGTCAGCTCATCCGAATCCAGCGTTGCTACCCAGTACCACCGTTTTCAGCATTTTGTCAGCAGGTCCGAATCCAGCATTGCTATCCCCTACAACTCAATCCGTAGTAAACAATAGCCTGCACCTCGCATCGTGCAAACCAATAGCATAAGTTCGCCACAACATAGTATACCTTAGCCTTAGTCACGCCCCCTCCCCCATAGCTAGCAAACTTGTATAAATAACCCATATTCTTAGAGTGAATAAACCTCAGTCAGCTTATGTTTAAAAGTAAAAAGGATTACAAAGAAACCACTGCCTCCAAGAGACCAGATAAATTCTGAGAACAAGATAACTAGAGCAACGATCGCTCAAGGTTTGAGTTAAAGAATTTTCTCTTGCCACGGAAAGAAAGAAAATGTTACAAGACTGCCGTCACAAAAAGGATTCAAGACCAGACCACCATTCGAGACCGCCATTCGAGACCCGAGACCCAGTCAAGGATTCAAGACCAGACCGCCATTCGGACCGCCATTCGGACCATGCATTCAGACCGCCATTCGAGATTCAAGACCCGGAAAACCCAAGGAACCCAAGTTACCCAGCCAAAGCATACAAAGACCGACCCGCTGCCAAAGACCTGAACGACCGCCAGGAACCTTTCAAGTTAACAAGTCAAGACGGATGAGCGAGCCGCCAACTTCCGTTTTTTCCCCGACCTACTGCGCCACGGACCACTTTAATTGACCGCATAAAGAGCAAGACCATCAAGACCATCGCTGCATAAATTCAAGTTTGCCATCAAGTTAATCACCGCCAGAAAACTTAGCCAGCATAATCGCCGCCCTTATCTACTAAACAATTGAGCCACCATCGTTGAACAACCGAACGATCTCATCTTCAAAACAATTGAGCCATCGTATGAATCGAACGAGCCGATCATGTGACTATCGACCCGTAACCATCGCGAATGCACTCACATCCATCGCGCACTTCACCAAGTGGCACACATTGAGCTGTGCAGTCGAAGTTCATTATACATAACCAACGTCACATTTTGGGGGCTCAACTGGGAAAGTTTTCAAAAGACTTGACCATTTGGCTCAAGAACCCAGCTATTTACAGTGGAGAACTTAGCCGGACCAAGTCAGCAACCAAACCGAGGGCAGCAACAGCCCTCCTCAGCAGAAAAGAAAGCCCACACCCTTGTCAGAACAGTAGCCAGGACCCTACTCAACACCAGTAGCCAGAAAACCGAATCAGAAGAAAGAAGTGACCCAGATTACGGTTTGACTTCAAGGGAAAGGAGACAACTCAGAGGGCAACCAGAACCGCCCCTTCAGATCCAAGACTTAGGCCAAGAAGAAGAAGAGGATATCCCCGAGGAGTATCAGACCCTTATCCATAGGAAGAACTCAGACAGAAGTGACTACATAACTACTGTTGTTACTCGAGTCACTCCACTAGACCGGGTATACTTTGAAACATCAGAAGGAGAAGAGGACTACCATCCATATCAACCAGAGCAAGACGACGATTGGGGATCAGACCATCAAAGGGACGAATTCAACTATTATCCAGACAGCGACACTGACTCACAACAAGACGAACAAGACCTCACTACTTCACAACAGTAAGGGGCAGATGAACTCACTATCAGTTATATCAGTCCACTCCCACCATCAGTTGCTCGAACTTCAGTACCTTGGTCACTCACTCCTCGCCACTATCACCAGTCAATCAGAGGATCTCCACCACTACCCAGGACTTCAACCCCAGCATTAATTAGAAGAGCCAGATTACTCTCACCCTCACCAAGACACCGCCCTCTGCCAGCACCACTAGATCATCAAGTACTAGCACCACCACCTTTCCCATCACCCCGAGGATCTGCCAGATCCCCCACCCCTGAACAATACTCAGATAGTGAAGACGAGCCAGACATGAGCTACCTTCAGAAGTTCCATGGTGCAGACAATGAAGATATCGAGGAATTCTTTGGAGAAATTGAAGTTCAAGCAGCTGCCAAACAATGGGATGCTGGAAGAAAACTCAGAATTGTGGAGTCACTCCTGAGAGGACCAGCCCTACAGAGGTATAATCAAGCCAAGCAAGCCGGAGGAGGAATCCATACAGAGGAACTAAATGATGGCCTTCAACCTGATAGGAATCATGTAGCAAGGTACATGATTCACAAAGCCTGGCTCCGTGCCCAGTTCAATGGATTCGAGCGCCAACAAGAAGCACAGGAGGCTTTGACCTATATGAGCCAAGCTGCCAATGAAACCCCCAAGAGTTTCTACCATCAGATTCAAGCTCAGATGATCAAGGCAAACCTTCAACCAGCAGTCCAACTGGCCCTAGCCTCAACTACTTTCCTCAATGGCTTATACCCAGAACTCCGAAGGCAAGTTATCAGGATGGGATATCGAAACATTGAACAGCAAGTTGCTGGAGC
>RBNI01001072.1:0-24578 GCA_003990745.1 Jimgerdemannia flammicorona | reverse complement strand
CTTCCACTACTCTTCTGAGAGATGCGCCCCACCAGCCCCTGGCGTCGCCCTTCCCCCAGCCCCCACCCTTGCCACCACCCCTTCAAAATGTCCAAAATTAACCATTCCCAATGGGCCAACTTGTCCCCAACCCCAACCTGATGTCCTTCTTCAAAGACACAAGCCCAATGTCCAGCCAACCTAACCCAGATCGACAAGGCCCACCCAAGGGTCAGCCACTCGTCCCCAACTCCCCCCACCAGCCGATGGCGGAGCTCTCCCCATCTCCCCCCTCTTTATTACATTTGTTGTTCATCATTCATATGTCGCACTCAATTATATAATGATGTCATTACTGGGTGATGTGATCTCTCATCATATCTCATCTGTTCACTTGTTCTATTATATCCTTCTCTCCTTAGAAATCAACATCCTCATTGATTTGAAAATTGAGAACCAGAGGAGAGAAAGGTGGAGAATATTCCTCAGTATTGTTGCCATCTTCTTCGGTAGCAGGGGGGGTAGTTGCTGATGGCTCACTATCTAGGATAGAGAAGTCAATGAGGTCTACAAATGGTTCTTGCATTAGTATGAGTACTGGTGTAGGGGTTCTCCATCTGATATGGTTGGGACCATCCAGGTAGGGTTCTTGATCCTCATGCCTGAGAATATCCATTTGGATAAGCAGTCCTTCAAAGACGTCAGAGAGGCCTTGGAGCCATTGGTCTGGATTGTAATTCAGGAGAGGGCTCTAGTGGAGTTTGCAGTCAGTAGACTTGAGGGCAACCTAGAAGTTGGCTTCCTGGGCTACCATGATCTCTAGCTCATCAATCTCAGGGAAAGAGAGGTTCTGAAAATTCTTCAGCTAGATATAGTTGAGGTTCGGAATTGCAAAGGGTGCATGGTGTATGATTTGATGGACCTTCTTGGCAGGTCTTTGCTCATATCTATCTAGGTGAGTCCAGTCTGAGACCTGATCAGTAGGTAGGTCCTTTGCTCATTAGAGAAGTTTGTGGCCAATTTCATATTTATGCCAGATTTTTAGATGGCTGGTGGCAAAGTAGGCCCTTCCAATGAGTTCACAGTGGTCAAGGACATATTGTCCAAGGTCCATGCTGGAGAGATTAAGGGCCTCAGAGTGATGGTTCCTTCCTTGGATGGCAATCTGGATGTGTCCAAAGAAGTGGTCAATCTGGCTTGAGAGGGGCTTGCTATAGTGGGCAGTTTGGCAGCAGGTAGTGGGTATTCTTGTCTTGTCTTTTCTTTGTAAGGAGGGGGGGATAAGAATTGCAGAGCATTCTTACCTTGTGTATTTATACATATTCACCTATCTGGTATGATCTTCTTTTGGTCATACTTTCCAGCAAATTGTATGACCTATTGCTATAAGTGAGGCATGTGCTGGTCACATGAGAAAAATCTTGATTTCAAAGATATTATCACTTGTAGTTATGGTTACACAGAGTTAACAGGTCTGGGTTCTCATTTTTTTTTATCTGGTTAGTATATTTGCAAAGACTTGCCATCCTTATCTAGGGCAAGGGTTCCCATTATTACAGCTGGGGGTTCAAATCTCTTGGAAATAGAACTTCTTATAATCCAAGGCAATTCCTAGTAACAATATCTGTCATGTAGATGGACGTAGACTGGTTGCAACATCATCAGCTTTCTTAAGTTTCATATGAAGCATCTGTCATCATTCAGCAATGATAATACAGATGGTGTAAAATAGAGTTATTCAAGTATATTTTTCTGTTCTATGCTAGATTATCCTTTGCCTGAGTGTCTTTTTGTTGATTAATTATAGTGTTCTTATTTCTGCAATATTTAGTATTATATGTTTTAGATAAGAATATATAGTATCCTACTTTCTGTTATATGCTCTGATTTCTTAAAGATGTAGTTCCTTCCTTTGCAGGGGAGTGAGTGTTTCCATGTAGTCCTGAAGAGCTTCACATGCATTCTCCAGAGTTTCTTCTTTTTCCCAGATAGTGTTATGGATGGGGTAACTCTTCTACTTCATGAGGAAAAATCGCTTGACTGTTTTGGGATATTTGTAAACCTTGTGGTCAAGTACTTTGTCAATTTTGAATTCCTCATGATCATTGATTCTAAATGGGAGTGGTGGTAGAAGAATGAGTTCTCATGATAGTCCACCAATTTGCTGATATGGAATACTGGGTGTACTCAGATATTGTGAGAAAGTTGCAACTTGTAGTTGACTTCACTGACCTTTTCCACAATCTTGTATGGTCTAATTCTTCTAGCATGGAGTTTCTTGGCTAGTTGTTATGCCAGAGTGTCTGGGTGGAGGTAGTCTGTTCTGAGCATAACCATATTACCAATATTATAAGAGACTTCTTTTTGCTTCAAGTTTGCATACTTGGTCGGGTAGTCTTGTGCTTCTATAAGGGCATCTCTTGTCATTCAGATAAGATCAGAAATGGTCTTGGTCAGATCTTGGTCTACTAGGACTACTGATTTTGCAGTAGTACTTGGGGTCCTTGGGTATTGACCATGGTTCAGAAAGAATGGTGTCTTCTTTATAGAGGTTTGCTGGCTGTTATTGTAGGCAAACTTAGCATGGGCTAGGTACTTGTTGTAATCATTTTGATTGTAATAGCAGAAGATGCTAAGTATCTGTTTGAGAGTCCTGTTGATTTGCTCAGTTTGACCATCAGTCTGAGGATAGTAGGTAGTAGAGAACTTCAGCTCAGTTCTATGAAGAGAGAAAAATGCCTTCCAGAAGTTACTTGTGAACTTAGCATCTCAGTCAGATACAATGGTACTAGATATGCCATGTAACCTGAATACTTGGTTGAGGAAAATCTCAGCAATTTCTGATGCAGTAGCAGTGGTCTTGGTGGATGCAAAATAGGCTTATTTGCTTAGGCAGTCCATAAATACCACAATGGCATTCCATCCTGCCTTGGTCTTAGAGAGCTGAACAATAAAGTCCATTGTAATCTGATCCTAATTGTGACTTGTAATAGGCAGAAGTTATAGAAGTTCTGCTGGTAGCTTGTTACCACTCTTAAATATTTGGCACATCTTGTATGAGGCCACAAAGTCTTTGATGTCCTTAGTCATCTTGGGCCTGTAGAACTCTCTTGAGAGAAGGTTGTAGGTCTTTTCGAAACCAAAGTGACCAGCTGCAGAAGTATTATCGAGTTTGGGCACAATCACTATATCATGGTCTCTGTAGATAAGTCCACTATAGTAAGTGAATCTCTTGGACATTTGTCTCATAAGTTCTGAGACCTCAGCCTCTGGGTCTTGGCAGAATTGAAGGAAATTCATCAGGGGGCTATCTTGTTGGTAACCCTCCTTGATCATTTGAGTAAGGTCTCCAATTATTTTGACCATGAAGATAAGTTCATCTTCTATGTACCTGGAGAAACTATCAGCCACATGATTGGTTTTGCCTAGGATATACTTAATTTCCATATCAAAGTTGGCAATGATTTCCATATAGTGAGCTTATCTGTGAGTCAGTATGGGTTGTGTATGGATATACTACAGAGCATAGTGATCAGTGTAGGCCACAAATAGTTGTCCTAGGAGAAAATGTCACTATTCTTGGAGTGCAGTAATAATGGCCAGAAGTTCCTTCTTATGGATAGTATACTGGGTCTCAGCTGGCTTGAGCTTTTGGGAAAGGTAGACTACTGAGTGGTCTACTTGGCTGAGCACTACTCAAATGGCAATATCAGAGGCATCTGTAATCAGAGTAAATGGCCTAGTAGAGTCTGGTGCAATTAGCACTGGGTCTTGATAAGGAGTCTCTTGAGATGGTCTATAGCCTGGGTATATTCAGGAGTCCATTTAGTCTTGATGTTTACTCATTTGCAGGCCAGGCTGATCAGTGAGACTGCAATAGCAGAGTATCCTTGGATAAATCTTTAGTAGTAACTGGCAATACCCAGAAAGTGCTGAAGTAGCTTGAGGGTAGTGGGAATAGAAATATCCTTAAGAGCTGATACCTTTTGAGGGTCTATATTGATATCATCAGTAGATATGATATGTCTTAGATACTCAATCTGGTCTTGATAGAACTTGTACTTGCTCATCTTGGCATAGAGCTGGTGTTCTTGCTGAAGGGTCAGTATCTATCTGAGGTGGGTGTATAACTCTACTGTTTTGCTGTAGATTAGTATATCATCAATATATACAAAGTCACAGATGTTGAGAAGTTGTTCAAAGATGTCATTCATCAGATACTGGAATGTTACTGGTGCATTGGTCAAACCCAAAGGCATAACTTAGAACTGGTAGTGTCCAAACTGTGTTCTGAAAGCTGTCTTTTCAATGTCCTTCTCATCAATGAGAATTTGGTAGTAGCCATTTCACAAGTCTAGTAGAGAAAAGGTCTTGGCCTTGAAGATTTGGTACAACTTGTCAATCCTAGGCAAGGCATACCAATTCTTAATGGCAATCTGTTGAGGGCTCTGTAGTCAATATAAATTTGCAGAGAGCTATCCTTCTCCTTGACAAATAGAATAGGGGCCCCAAATAGTGAGCAGCCAAGTTCAATATATCCTTACGCCAGTAGTTTGGTCAACTCATCCTTGAGGGTCTTGAGTTCAGGTTGGGCCAGTTGATAGATACTCTTATATGGGAGTTCAGATTCTGAAATGAGATCAATTCTATATTGGATTTGGAAGTCCTTGAGTGTCTTGAAATATATCTTGGAATTCCTCAAACAGTTCTTGGGCTTCTGTTGAGATTGGGCTACTTGTAGCTTTAGTGACTTGTTATATAGTACAGATGAAGTAGGTGTTTCCCTTTTTTTGAGAGAGTCTCTTCATTTGGATGACAGAGATGATTTCATTTCCTTGATAGTTGGTATCTTCCTGGAGTGTCAGGGTGATCTTTCAGCCTTTGTAGGTCAGATTAACCTTATTGGTCCTCCAGTTGATGTCTGGGTTGTACTGGGTCAACCAGGCTTTTCCAAGGATAATATCTTATCCTGGGAGGTCTATAATACTGAAGTCTAACTTCTCTTGATATTTGCCAATCTTGAGCAAGAGATCTTTGCAAATCTTAGTCAGTGGTGTAGTCTTACCATCACTAAAGGTAACACTTCTTTTCTTAGTAGCTGGTCTGCTTCAGGCCCCAATCCTCTTGGTAGTCTTGGTGCTGATATAGTTTTCAGTTATATATACTACTATTAAGCAAGATATTGACATTCTGCCTGTGGACTTGGCCTATGAACTTGATACAACTGTCCTCCTTCTTGATGGTGTTGAGCTCTTCATCCTCATTGTTGTCCCAATTGCTATTAGTCTCCTTGAAGTCAGTTTCATTCCATCCTTTATAAGGAGAGTTGTCTTGTTTGAGTTTCTCAGTCTGTTGGGCTTAGCACTTCTCAGATTGAATCCTGAAAACTTTGGAGAGGCATACATGGTATTTACCAATATATTCCATACAGTACATTCAGATAGAATGAACATGCATAACCATCTACAATTCTCTTGTACCAGTTTTCATCATCTTTCTTCATAGTGGTGATCTTTTGACTGAGAGGTTTATTGTTTGATCTAAACTCTTTCTTGCTGCAGTCTGTCTGGGAGAGCTCAGGGACTTCTTCAATGGTGAGTTCTTGATGGATTTCTTCAATAATTGTTTGGGCAATTCTTTGGTCTGATTTGACTTCAAATGAGGTGTCACCAAAATTTTGCTAGATGATACAGATTTCACCAATAAATCCTTGATCAACTACTCCTCCTCCTAGCCCAATGTTGAACTCTTTGGCTAGGCTGCTTCACTCAGCAAGATGGATATATGTATGTACCTTTGAGAGCTTGCATTGCAATCTCTGTTCACACTGTAGCATTGGTACTTGGTGAGATAGTGATGTCTTGGCTGCTGTAGAGGTTATATCTAGTATCCATAGGATGGGCCTTAGTGGGGATGGTAGTCTTGTACCATATCTTCTGTACTTTGATGATATTCTCAGAGTTCTTTATTCCTGGACCTTCTTCAATGACAGTAATGTTCTGGTTACTAGGTTTGCCTGTTCTGTTTTTCTTCTCAGGGTATTTGAAAGAGATGTGTCCTGTCTTCTTACAGATGAAACACAATCCTTTTTTGTAGAGCTGCTTCTTTTTGTCCTCAGTGAGAGGTCTGGGTCCTCTGGGGTTTTGCTAGTTCCTTTGATTATTCCTTTGGTCACTTCTATAATTATTTCTTCTGGTGGGATTTCTTCTGTCTTGATTATCCTTCTTATGTTCTTGATTTCATAGGGCCTAAGCAGCAAGAATTTCACAGACTCTTCTTTGTACTTGGGCAAAGCACCATGAGTAGTAGGGATATCCTTCAACCTTAATCTTTTGGGTGAGCCAGTCTGGTAGGGCTGTAAAGAGATGGTTGGCTCTGGTACCATTGATGGTCAAATTGGTTTCCTGGTAGGTAAGTTCAATGGTCTTGAGGTAGGCATCTATTCTGATAGCAAAGGTCTCTAGATCCTCCTTGCCATTCTTGTGGAACTTTATCTGGGATAATTTGTTCCAAGTTTCTTATATATAGGCCATATTTCAGATTTTGGTCAGTAGTAGGGCCTTGAGTCCTCAGCCTACTTCATAGTCATCCCAACCTGGTCTATTGTTGGCAGGTGCTTGCCCATTGACTTGAGGGTGGTTTTCCCAGGTTACTGGGTGCTGTTCCAAGATTTGTCAGAATTCAGCTACTGTTTCAGTGAAGGATGTGGCTACAGTTTCCACTTATACTACTAATGTGACAAATAACTGTTGAAGAGTGTTGTTCTAGTTGTTGGTGAGCATTTCTATAGGCACTTGGTTATCATTTCATTGGTTTGCTTGGTAACCTATATCAACTGCATTGATGAAATTTTCAATGTTACTGTTTTTTCCACTAAATGTTAGAATTTACAAGATCTTGGTTGGCTTGTTCTGTTCAGCAATCTGTCCTACTATCCCTACTAGTATATCTAGCTGGGTAGTCAGTGCTGCAATATTGATATCTACTATTGTATTGACTATTGGTAGTGGTCTCATTGGGGTAGTTTCTCCTGAAGATTGTTCTGCTTGATGGGGTTGTAGTGCTGTATGACTTGGGTTACTTGATTCCTAGATATCAGATTAAAGAGTCCTGTAAGAGAGGGTAAACCCAATCTCTATATAGGTGGCTGGGTTGGTTCTGGGGTCTGATCTTCTTGACCTGTAATTCCTTGGTAAATTCCTAGGCCTGCTGTTCCAAGTTGGCTATCATCAGACTGGTAACCTGTAGAGTCTTCCTCTGACTCTCTTCTCTGATGAGATAGTGCATCCTCATACTAACTAGGTCCTTCAAAGAGGATATCAGTTTCTGGCTATATAGATGGGTCTGCTCCTTGTTTAGCAGTAGAGGATGGGTGGTCTGCTTGCTTGTTTTCATACCTAGTTATAGCAGAGATATAGTATACAACTAGCCTGTAGTAGAGGGAGGTCTTGGTAGGGGTATGATGATATCTATCAGAGGTAATCCACTCAGCAGCTACTTCTCTTACAGCAGGGGGTGAGATATAATCTAGAAAATCTTAGGTGATAGCAGTAGTAGATTCTGAAGTCCTAGTAGTTTCAATATATCTATGGAGAAGTTCATAGAATCTATGGTGACTGACTATATTTCTAAGCCCTGGGTGGTCAGTCCTAAAGGCCTGGTATAGATCCTTGTAAGCCTGGTCAATTATAAGCTAGTGGGTCTCTGGATCTGTAGTTTTCTGGTACCACCTGGTTCTAATGACAAGGACTTCTCTGGCTTTAGTTTGGGGATCCACAGTTGATTCTGGAGGTTACTCCTGTCCAAGATTAGTCTTGTTCCAACTTCAGGAGTGTTTTCTTAGTATCTTCTCGGCTTGGTAATCTGCTGCTACCAAGTTATAATAACTCTCACTTCTACCCCTCTCTTATCCTTTGGATAATTAGGAAAGTAAGACTATTACTTAGGGACTTAGTACACAATATGTACCAAGAAGCCTATGGTTTGAGGAAGCACTTGCTTAAAAGTAGTTGTAGCAGCAGTACCTTATCTTTCAAAGGTCTTTCTCTTTTACCCTATCTTTCAAGAGTCTTGTTCTTTGCTATATACAGACTGAATTCACCTTAGAATTCAGGTTCAATGGAATTACTTAAGTCTTTGGGGATTTATATACTGGTCTCAGTTCTGGCAGAAGTTAGCTAGGCTTCTGGAGTTTAGTCAGAAACACTAGAGTTACTTAGATATCATTACTAAGACTCAGGGGAATGTATATATGGAGGAGGAACTTGATTCTTGTATCAAGAACTGAACTAAAACTACTTTATTTTAGATGGAAACTGAGGGGTATTTATACAGGTTGGTCCACAATTTATGACTAAGTATGAGTGACTAATTTGGTAACTATAATGAGGTTTGTGATTGTGACTTTTGTCAGGTGGTTTTTGGCAAAAACAACTTTGTGATCAGGACCTCAATTACTAGGCAATGATTAGCTGCTATAGTAACAGTTGCTGTAGTGCCAATTGTTGGAGATAAGCTGGATATCATTTTTTGCATCCTTCATTACATTTGTCATTTATCATTCATATGTTATACTTGATCATATGATGACATCATCTCCAGGTCATGTGATATCTTATCATGTCTCATCTGTTTGGTCATTCTATTATACATTTCCTTTATTCTGGGACCTTTAGCCATTTCCCAATAGGTTTAGTTCATAAACTTCTCTATGAGTTTGGTTGAGAAAAGGCATCAGATGCCCTATAATGGTTCCTTTTGGCAAGATGATAGTTTCCCAACTTTGGTTGGTTACTCGGAAATGTACTAGATTCATCTTGTCAGAGAAGGGGTATCCTTCTATGTCCAGGTGTGGGATATCTTCATTTGGTTCAAAGAAAAGATTTCTGGGATCAGGTGGTGTATAGATTTTGAAGGTAGTTTATTCTCCAGGCTCTAGGTTGAGATTTTTGTACAGTTTGACTGGTTGGTGGTATACTTGCTGGGGAATATTCCTCTTGAGGTGGTTGACTTGAAAGAGATGTACTTTCTTCTTGTCTGAACTTCTAAATCCTTTGGCTTGTCTTATTCCTTCAGTCAGTTCAGAGACTTCTTGTAATTGTGAGGTCTTGACCTTCATAAAGACTGCTTGGACAATCTTCTGTCCTCCAATGATTCAGTGCTATTCTGTACCACTGTTGTATAAGATGACCTTGATCTTGCCTATATATCCTGGATCAATGGTTCCTCCTTCTATAGTTATTCCTTGTCTGGTAAGTCCAGACCTTGAGATCAGTTGGATGTAAGCTCCTTAGGGTGGCTGCATGGCTAGCCATTTCTGATCATGAATGTTTTCCAGGCTTGATGAATTCATCCTCTAGACTGTGAAGATAATATCCTACATCCTCTGGGTGGGCTTTGGTTGGGGTTTTGGCCTTAAGATGTAGCAGAGCATACTGGGCAACATCTTTACTGAGTTCAGGCTGTCCTTGGGCTGAGGCTCCACTAATAGAGAGCCTCCAGACTCTGAGGTTGAGATGTGGCCACCTGGCTCCAGTAAAGGGGTCTTGGAGATAGTTGATTCCTCTTCTTCCTTTAGGGTCTAGGGCTTCCATGAAGTTGATGGCATCTTCTACTCATTCTTAGCAGATTGCATATCTAATGAGAGCTAGGATGTCTTCTTCTAAATTATAAATCTTGAGAGTCCTTCTTCCTGGCTTCTTGGTCTGGCTTTTTTGGATCTGGCCTCTGTTGTTTCCTCTCTTCAAGTTGTGAATTGCAACATCATGACTAAGGTGAATCTTCTGATGTCTGCAGTCTCAGCAGTCTGGGTATCTTCCATGGTTGTAATATTCCATTGCTCGATAATGCTGTTCCCAGTTGTTAATTTGTCTTGGGAATTAGTACTCATCTTGGTTATAAGTTGGGGGAGGAGTGGATAAGGGGTATACTTCTGTTTGGGTGAAAAGGCCTTATTCTCTAAATTGGCTTTACAATCTAGTAATAACTTCTTAGAAGGTAGTTAACTATGCAACTATAGTCAGGGGTTCTGGTCTTTGGTATCTCTGTCTTTCTTGTTAGTCTAGTAAATAGCACTGATGGCAGTAGTCTTGGAGAGAGTGGAAGACCATTTTATGTAGACATCTTCCTAGCCTCTAGGCTCTTTCTTGATGAGTTTCTTTCTTGTGAATAATGGAGATTGTACTGGATTCTTCTTACATATTTCAAGGGTCATTATCTTCAGGTGGTGTCCAGTGAGGGCCATCTTAGGGAATGAGTTCAGGGACATCTTCTTCTTCAGGGACTTCTTGTTTAGGAACTTCTTGGTCAGGAACTTCATATTTCTTAGATGATTCTTGTCCCTAGATTGCTTATACATCTGAAGCTTTGGCTGCAGGTATTTCTGGACTATGTCTTCATTTCTTCTTCTTCTTTCTGCACTCAGGGCAGGCTGTGCCAGGCGAATTCCTTGTCCCAATGATCTTGGAGGAGTGCTTGGGACACTTGCATCTCTTGAGGCAGGTGGGGCATTCTTTGATTTCTCTTGCAATAGCTCTGATAGTAATGGGGACAGTGTTCTTGGCCCATATATTGTCTTCTGGTCTGTTATCTACTAGGTTAATTTGGGGATTGAGTCTGGGATCATTTCTATCTTCAGATTCTTCTTCCTCTTCTGTAGTGGATTCTTCATTGCTTGTATATTCTTCCTGAATGATGATCTTCTTCTTTTTCTTTAAATGCTCATATGTAACTGATCATCTTAACTCTGTACTTCTTGCCTCACTTGAGTACTTATTGACTGATATCAACAACTGCATTAATTTCCTTCATCCAGTTAGTACTAAGAATCATATCATAGGTGATAGCTTCATAATAATAGCTTTCAGAATAGAGAACTGAATATGTCCCAGAGAAATGGTGATGTTTTGTACTTCTCCAAGGAGTTGAGTTCGAGCTCTATCTGCTACTATGATGCTGAGGTAGGATGGTCCATCAATGGGCCATTAGAGGGTATCCAGAAACCATTTGGCAATGATACAGACAGCTGCTCCTATATTAATGAGGATTTTCGCCTTTTGTCCTCCAATATCTCTATGTAAGTAAGTGCTGATATGTCTTTCTACAGCTTGGATAGGAATGGAAGCTGGCTCCTATTGTGAGATTGGAACTTGGCCAGTGCTGGACCTGGTGGTTCTCAGCAATTTATTTCAAACTTCAGCCAGTGTCAGTTGCAGGAACTACTGGAGAGTGACTTCCATCTTGACCTCTTGAATCTTCTGCCAGGCTTCATTACAGATGGCTCTAGGCATGGTCTTCAGAGTGTACTTCTTCTTCAGCTTTGAAGCAGCAGGCTCCCATTCTTCTTATTCCATTTCTTCATCTTCTGGTAGCAGCTCATTTGTCTTGGGAACAAAAGGTGAGGGAGTTCAGAGAGGTGTTTCTACCTGCTCTTCCTTATATTCTTTATCTTCTTCTTGGATGATTCTACTGCTGATATTCCTGAATGTCCTTCCTTCAGGTCTCTTCCTTTTTTCTGCTGGGTAAACTGTTTTCCAGGTGGTAACCTTAGTAGGGTATAAGTCTAGATTACTGTAGTCTTCACTGTTGCTGATATCTTCAAAATCTTTGATGGGATGGGCTTCTGCCTTTTTGTACTGAGTGTCATTTCTTCAGTTTGATAGTTCTGAGTTCCTTCAGTCACTTCTTTTGTTGTCACATTCAGTGGTATAGTATCTGAATTGTCCACAGTAGAAACATTGGACTTGGGCTCCGTCCTAGACAAGATATCTTTTTTCCTCTTACTGGTAATTCCTGTTATCTCTTGGTGGATAACCTTGGCTTCTTTGTGGTGAGTATCCTCTGTTATCTTGATAACTCCAATTTTCATATGTAGTGAGTTTTTCAATCTATCTAACCAATCAGTCCAATTTATAGCTAAAGTCTTAGATTTCACTTCTATCCTTCTTCTCTTCTTTGGCTGGCCTTCTTTCTTTAGATCTCTCTTTTCCTTGAAGGAGTCCTTATAGGGCTTGGACCAGGATGTATTCTTTATCTTCTTTCTTGCCATAATCACTCTAGGTATTTCTTTGTCTGATATCAAAGAATCTTTGGGCTGCATCTACTTGTTCTTTGATCTTCTGATACCTAGGGTATAGACATGCTGGGCAATGTTCAGGGGAATCTCATTCATGTAGGTCATTGGACCTATGAGATTCTGGTTGGTAGCATTGAACCCAGTGTCATGCATTCTCTTCTGGATTCTTATAAAGAAGGCTCTGGGTGATTCTCTAAGATTTATTTTCATCCCTATGATGGATTCTTTAGCCTTATGGTGGGTTCATTTCCTGTATATTTTTTGATAAGCCAGTGGACCATGGCTACATATTCTAGGTCATAAGATGCTAATGCTTATATCTGTCTTACTAGTTCTGAATGTGGATAATTTGCCATTCAGTGGAAAATTCCTCTGGCTAGTTCTCTGAGCTGGGCCTTGTAGATGGTGATTTTTCTTTCATCTGAGAGATTCCTTAGAGCTGTGATTCCTTCAATTCCATTAAGGAATTCTCTGGGGTCTTCCTCTAGATATTCTGCAAAAGTTGGCAGTGAGGTGATTATTTTTTCATCACTTTTTTTCAATTCTGGTTCTGGTCTAGATGCTGATTCAGATTTCAACTCTGATTTGCTTTCTGGACTATCACTAGATATGGGAGTACTTGGGTATCTTGAGGATAGTATTCTGGATCTTGGACAAAGTAGAATGAGTCTAGGTATTCTTGTAGGAGTTACTTCCAATTCTGTGAGGGCTGGTGGTAAAGGTTCAATGGTTGAGATTGGTGAGACTGGTATGGGGTATCTGGCTGTAAGATCTTGGGCTTGTATAATGAGATCTTCTAGTTCTTATACAAATTCTTCAAGTTGTCCATCAGGGTCACCTGTGTTGTCTAGTTGATCTACTTAGGAATCTCTGGCTGTATTGGCTTCTGGTTCAGGTTGGGATCCTTCTGATACTGAGTAGTTGGTAAGTCTTGAGTTAATTACTTCTCTTCCTGTCCAGATGCTGGTAATATCCAGTTCTCCTATAGTGGCAGAGATTAGTGTTGTATCAAATATATCCAGTTTGACTATCAGTTCTTGTGAGCTGAAAAGTCATATTGATTTTAAAAATCTTCCCAGTTGAGTTTCTAAATGTAATATGCCTGGCTCAATAGAGGCAAATTATAAGGTTGGGGATTGATAAAGTTTGGCTTGAGCCCCTAGTTACTTTGTTAAAAGCAATAAAATTTTCTTAGTATTTAGTGGTATAATAGTTAAAGCTAGATATCTGTGGTCAATTTGTGTATTGATTTCCTAATTGGGATGGTTCTCTGGGTGTAGTGGTAATTTGTATATGAAAGGCAATTTAGTGTAGCATGACAGGTTCCTTATACAGTGTGATCTGGCAATTTAGCAGTTCTCCTTATATGATTTCTGCATGACGATCTCTGTGTAACATGACAATCTCTTGTATAGCATGATGATCTCTATATAGTGCAGTAGATTCCTTATGCATGACAATTTGGCAGCTAACTTGATTTGGTGGAGATTCTCCTGAATCAGCAACTTACTGGAAATAATAATCAGATGGTATGAATAATTTGAATAACTAGGAATAGAGAATGGTGCAGAGTCTTCTTACTGGGAATATATAATATTGGTGGCAGATTCTTCCTAAATTGGACTCACTGGGAACAAACTAATAACTCAGATAGTGTAGATTCTTTCTGAATTGACAGGATTCTTCTGAGAATATTGAATAACTCAGATATTACAGATTCTTAGCAAGTTATATCAAAAACTAGTTTCATTTACATGAATGTATCACTGTAAAGTTGCATCAAGAGACTGACTTGTGGCAAGGTTTCTAAAGGGTTCTCTGGAAATGTGGATAACTTCTTCAGGCTTATCTGGTAAGTAAACTAAAATGTAGCAGACTTCTTTGAAAAAAGTAGCTTATTCCTTAAGTGGCAGATTACTCAAATAGCTATAAAGTTCTTTCTGGAACTTGGCAGCAAACTTCAGGCTTATCTGGCAAGCAAACTAAGGCTTTATATCAAAAAGTAAACTGGAGTGGAAAGGAATGCATTGCTCACAATCTCTTTTTTTTTTTTTTTTTTTTTTTTTTTTTTTTTAATAGACTCAATGTCCTGCAGATTTTTATTGGAAGAGAACCTAGACTATATAGGCCAAAACCCTCCCCCACCACCCATCAAGCACTGTCCCCCCATTACCCTAGACTAGCTATTGTCTAGCAGCTTGACCATACCAGGTGCAGCAGGGCCTATATTGGCCCATATCTCATTCTGTACACCATACTCTCCCTACTATCAGGAGAAACCCAGCCATATGTCAATGACCAAAAGTGCATGTCTGAGAACCCAACATATGTATAAGACCATGCCCAAGCCAAATAGAATAGCCACTGCCACTCCAAAGAGAATTACAGATAAAGAAAAACTCTCATCAAAGCACAACATAGTGAATAGGGCCTAGTTCTCCCAGTTAAGGTGAGTAAAGAACTTATACATGAAGTGAAAGGAGACCCAGCTAACCAACAGAGTACTGCCACAGTCCTTAAGATCACCAGTGTTACACAATAAGCTATAGAAAGACAATGGTGCACTACTGAGCCACTGATTCTAGAAGAATCCTTTGACAGTATCCAGAGTATAGTCCAGACACACTTGTTACAAATCTCATACTTCAAGGCCTACCTGAACTGGACTGAGTTTCAAGAATACTTCAAGTTAGGACAGCTACTAAACTCACAGTCAGAGATGGGAAAAGAAGGCTGAATTAGAGAGTGTCAGCTCTCTTACACTCTGATTACTATTGCTAAAAGAGTGTATAAGTTATTCAAAGAAGATAAATAAGCCATAGCTCATTTCTAAGAAGTAGCTTCAGAAGACTTTAGATATATCAAGAGATACTATTGTAAGAATGTAATGGCACAAATCGCACAGTACAAGGGGATACAAATTATGGAAGCTTGGGAGTTTGAGTGAATAGGATGCTTTAGGGATGAAATACCTATTTAGGAGGAAGTTATAATATTTGATCAAATTTAGAAATTCAGAGAAATAGATATTTGATTATAATACCTGAATCTGATTCCTAAATATAGTATAGCCTTATAAATAGCAGTCATATTTTACAAATGTTAAAGTTTTAGCAAATATTAAAGTATTTACAAATATTGAAAACTTTGCAGATATTAAAGTTTTGGCAATTATCAAAGATTTAGCTGATGTTGAAAAGTGACTTAGAGAAAACATAGTCATAACTTAGCCACCTTAAAGCTAGCAAACTTATATAAATATCTTCAGTATATGTATAGAGTAAATAAATCTCAAATTGAAATAGTTTAAAGCAAAGAGAAAGCAGGAGAACTAGTAAGCCTACAGGCAAATACACTTTGAACTCACCCACTCCTATATCCTGAGGACTCTGCAGAGTCAAAGAAGATCAAGTTTTCAAGATACAGAAATCTGATGTACTTATCCAGATATATAGCTGCTATGTTATAAAATATATATGATAGTTCTATTCTATTTCTTGATCATTGTAGCTACATTTCAAAAATATGATAAACTTTATAATAATGTAATATATATTTATATATATATTAGCTAGGTTACAAATTATTATTTAACCTTTAAATAATAATTTATTATTATATTTCAAATATTTATATTTATCTCAATGTTATATTATTACTCTTATTATAAATATTTTGAATTTTTTCTAAAATTATATATATAAAATCATTATTTTTACATATTTTTAGTTATTTTATAGATTTCTTAAGTTATTTTTTCTTCTTTTCTTATATTTCTACTAATTATGTTTTTATTTACTTAATATTATATCTCAAATTTGAGTTATTTCTCATTGAGGAAAATATTAAGATGAATACAATTTGACTTATAAGAATTTCAATGTAATAAGTAAACAACTATTATAATAAAAAATACTATAAATGTAACTCAGGACTATTGTTAGTCAAAATTAGAATTTATTATTCAAAATAATAATAGTATATATAAAAAGAGCTTTTTAGATTTATAGGTAATTATTTTTGAAAAATTATTGATGTAAGTGGGAGTATTATCATTTCAAAGTTAAGCCTCAAATATTTTGGATTATGGATGAGTGCGCCATACTTCAGTCTGTCTGTCATGGAGGATAACTTTCTGGATTGCAACATTATAACGATATTGATGATGTTCGTCCCACGAAGCAGCCTAAACATTTAGAAGTGACTATTAATAGGGGAGTGACACTAGTGGTTAACGAAGCCCGATTTTATCTCCGTCAATTATCAGGGGCTGATATTTTAAGACCCTACGCCCGAAAGGGTGTATTTTGACTGCGCGCGAACTATTGTTTTTTTGTAAATTAGAAATAGGGACGTTGCTGATTCAATAAAATCGCACCACTTTTCATTTCACATTCCCCCCACTCTATCACCCCGCTATTGACAAGGAGTTGAAATCCGTGCCTCATTTTCGCCATAAACGTTACAGTATAGTTTTACCGGAACTGACATTTCCAACATTTAAAAATGTATTGATAAATTACAAGCATCCACATGAAAGGTGTAGGTAAATCAGACCATGCCCTGGCGGATTGCTTATAGGTAGATATTCTGTTGTACTTTCACATTATTCAAACACCTTCCGAAACAAACGTACACCACAATTACTGCAATTTTGACATATATGAAAATTATTTATTTATTACTATGTTGTTCGGAAATTTATTCGACGAAGGGATACGATTTTTTGATTCGCGAAATTAGCATTAGTTGTTTTCCGTCATATCCGCCGTTCTGTTAAATATAGGGTTAAAAAAACCCCCCTAATCGATCAAATTGGAAACAGGAAAAGTAAACTACCTTAGAGTACAGGAAGATTGAGGAAATTAGGCAAATAGAGATAAGGCAAGAGTGGCACTGGAGTTGTCATTGATGGTGCGAGGGAGAGTCAGTCGAGAACTTGAAGGTTAAAGGAGACTTGGCGGTAGCGGCATTGTAGACACGGCGAAGGAGCATGTTACAAGCTTGTTGGAGCCTAAGGCACTCACAGAGGATGTGTGGCGTGATGACCTTGCGGAGGCGCAGAAAACTGTTGAGATAAGGAACATGTATATCTAACACGTCGAGTTGAACACGAAAAACCACTTACTTAATGTGAACGAGAAAGACATCTCCATGTTCAAATTGTGGGATAAATTAGGACCCGAGGGCCAAACCGACATTTGAGCTGGAAAACGAATGGATGGCTGACAATCAAATACTGCCATCTACTCAAGCAAAGACAGTTGAGGACGGCGGAAAAGGAACATTGCAAATAACAACGAATATTAAGATCATATGACCCCGGAGATGAAGGCCGCGCAAAAAAACCTTGAATTTTGATACCGAATCAACTGCATCGTAGCCCCCTACCTTCATGTCTTACAGCGAAACGCATATAATCATTGAAGAACTGTGTAGCGCGAAGAAAGGTGAATATTGTCGTATTGTAATCGTTCGCACCGAAGAAGGTGAACACCGCTGTATCCATACCACCAAATAGCATTCCCGCAGTGTAATAACTGAAGACAGCCGTCGCCTATTGCCGAAATATTGAAGCCACTCCTGTTGAAGCTGTGCCACAGCTGAGCAGCGCTGCATCGAAGAAGCCAAGAGCTGTCGTATGGAATAAGTGACTCTCGCCGAAGAGGAAAGCCGTCGAATTAACGATCGGCGTCGGATCAAAGTTGGTGCTGCCCGAGGAAGCCATTCTGACGTATCAGATCTAAATTATGTTAGACATCCTTCTGGTGTTTAGAACCTAAACCGACAGAAGAATTTTTATGCATCAATAATATATATATATATAATTAGTGCATACAACCTGAACAACTATCTGCTACATAATTATCTGGTTTAAATAATGGCTTCATCCAACATCACTTTCACAAACGATAAGCAAGGTTCAATACCCGTTTTATGTCGCCACTCCCTTCCTCTACCCATTAAACGTGTTCAACAGCCGACACCCCGCACCATCACACAAACAACGAGAGATTTCCAGGCACACGAAAAGGGTTCTCACCAGGTGTACTGTACTGTAACTTATTGTTGTCCGTGTCATCGAAGCATCGTTGTCAAAGTCGCCGAAACGTCGTCGTCAAAGTCGCCGAAACGTCGTCGTCAGAGTCGTGGAAATATCGTCACCCAAGTCGTAGAAGAAGTAGCCAGAGGAAAGAGGAATCGAAGTTCTTCGCATAGAAGTGACGGTGGTGATTGTATCCAATATTAGTGACTTAAAAGCGATGGAATATCCAGAACCATCCCTACTCGATGTCGAACCTGATACATTACACTACCCTTCCACTCAAGTTTTCAATACCTTGCTCGTAACCGGGGTGTTGTATGTTTGCACTTGGAAATAGCGTCTCCATATTCTGAGACCTATTGTTCCGTCCGAAAAAGATCCGATTAGAAGGAAAATGGGGCGACAACAATGTCAGTATAGGCATGAGAACTTCGAAGGTCCTTACAACAAATCGAGGGTACGTTGATCGTATTTGCAAGCGAAAATAAATCATAGTTAGAACACATGTTGCATAAAGAGTAATCTCGCGTGGGATTTGAACCCACATCTGCCACATCCCATGGATAGCGGCTGTCATTATCTTAGACCAGCGAGATGGTTAGTATGCGTTCGCGTGTTCGTTTGTGTAAAAGCAGATTACCTGACTCCATGACGACGAATGGACTTCAAGACTTGAGGTCCTGCGAGCACGGCGATTTTTTTAATGTCGGCGGCGTAACCGACAGCACGCAATGTCCGTTGAAGGACAACGCCCTTAGAAGGACCACTGCGCCCACCAATTTTTCCCCTATCCCCGGTGAAAGGGATTGCTCAGACCCTTCAACACATGGTGCGTGGAGACTGTCCTCACGAAGACAACTATCAATCCTGACATCCTTGCGCGTATTTGAACGAACATCCCAGGAGATTCTGCTGGGACACACTCAAAGGGTGAGCTAATCTTGGGGGGGATCTGTGGGGAGGGAGGGGAAACAGAAGAGATAGCAGGAACCTATGCAAAATTTTTGCGCTTTGTTGACTTGTGGCGCACTGTGACGTCACCGCAAAAGGACTACATCACATGTGTTGGCGACACAGATTAGTCCCTTTCTTTTTCTTTTTCAACAGTTCCATTCACCGAGCGATTTCGAAATTCATTTTGCACCTGAACAAGAACAGTATTTAAGCATTAACATTGAATTAAGAAAATCCAATGATTCAAATATGGATTGCTACTCACCAATGTCCCAACAAAAGGTGGTACTGAGGTGATAAAGTACCTATATCAATCAGTCCAGTTTTGGTAATCTTTTCCCTTTTAATTCACAATATCTGAATCTTAGTTCTTGAATCAATAGGACTCAGAATATTTCCAAGCACTAGTAAGATATAAATTATATTAGAGAAATATATAAAGCTTTACAATAAATAGACTATAGTAATATAGATATGAGAAATATAATATATTAAAAGCTTTGTGATGATTGAAATATGGCTATTTTAAATTATAATAATGGTACTAATAGCAAACAATATTTATTAAAGAAAAATACAACTGTATTTACTAATGTTTTACCTCTTTTTAGTAAAAGAAATTATTTAGAATTTTTAATATAAGAAGTATAATAAGAAATAATTTTTATAAAGATAAATATTTATTAAGATATCTCAAAATATAATTCAAATAACTTAATCATCTTAGAGACTAGTGAGATTCATAAAAATTAAGTGATCTGAATTTCACTTATTTTTAATATATTAATATTAAATATTACTATATTGATATAAGAATATCAATAAATAAAAAGCTAAATCTTAATATATTATAATATATCTGAAATAAAATGGATCAATTATAGGATGAGGAAGCTATGATATCAATATATAAACTTGCTATAGTCTATAGTTACTTTATCAAAAAGTAATAAAATATTCAGTTTGTAATTTTTAGTAAAAATATAAAATTAAAGTTTTTATTAAGAACTTTGAGTATCAAATCTTCAAGCTTAATCAAATTAATAAACTAAATATATAATATCTCAAAATAGACTTAGCTTGTTTTGATAAAAGAACTATAGTAGAATTAGAGATTTTTGTAATATTTCTATAAAATCTAGTTTTATTAAAAGTCTTCAATATATATCCATTATTGTACTTTTCTCTTTTCTTTAGCTCTAATGTATTTCTTTTATAGAAATTACAAATTTAAGAAATTTGAGTTTTATTATAAAATTAGTATTTTTTGATATTAAGTCTCAGGTGATTCTTTATATATAATAAGCCAGAAAAATTTCTCTGGATATTATAAATACTATTTGGAATTTACTAACTAAATATTAAAATTATCTATATAGATAATTAATTATTATAAATCAATATAATATTGACTAAGTTTATTATTTACTAAAATATTAGTTATATATTACAAGACTAAAGGACTTTGAAGTATTCAAATAGTTTTTTTAAAATAAATAAGACTGTCTTCTGAATATTTTTATAATCTATTGATATTTAATAAAATTCTGAAAAGAGGTCTATACTGCTGAAATACTTATATATTATATAGTTGATCTAGAAGATCATTAATTAAAAGTAGAAGATAAGTATCTTTCTCTATTAACAAGTTGAGTATTCTAAGTTTATATAGTATTTCTAACTTTCTTTCTTTGGTATAAAAAGTATTGAGTCAGATAATCTCTTCTGAATATATTTCAATTACTCAAATAAATATCTCTATATTTTGATTAGTTTTTTGAGAAAAGGTATTAGGAATATATTATTAATTTAAAGTTCTGAGGAGTATGCTGAATAGGGTGGTCTTAGTATATTCAACTGAAATGTAGTAAGTAGAGAGAAGCTATGACTTGGAGAGAGATTGGAAATACTCTTATTTAGTGGAGTATTGAGTTGGCAGTAGAGGGGGGTCAGGTACTAGAGGACAGAAGACTGGGAGAGTGAGCTTTGTAGACAAGATCAAGATGAGAGATTAGTCAGCAAATTTGAATAGATGGCTGCAGAATAACAAGGAGAAGGTGAAGGCTATAAAGTCTGGGGGGGCTGCTCAGAACAGTAGTAGAGATAGAACTGAAAGAGTAGTAGCTGTGAGAGAGAGAGGAACTACTGATAGAGAGATGACTGATAATTTGGAAAAAAATTCAAATCTAATAATTAATAGAGAGTCTGAGCAGAGAAGTAGCATAAGGTCTGAGAAATTGACTGATAATATAATAGGACTGATGGTAGTACTATAACTCAAGAAATCAGTATCTGAATTTATAGTCTCTCTGTATTTCTAAGGTTTGATAGTTATAGTAAAAAGATTCAAAAATTACTAATCCAGAAGATAAAAGGAGTAGTCTTAGTGAAGTTTCTAAAGAAACTTAAGAGAGTCAAAGTAGACATTGAGGTTGAGAATCTGATGCTAGAAATAATGGAGAAAGGGGTAGTAGTTAGGAGAGTAGTGATTCTAATAGTGAGGTGTCTGTGCTGGAACTTCTAGATAAATTTTCTATTAGTGGTACACATCTCTATAGTAAAGAAGAAAGAGAACCAAAGGTTTATTATTAATGCTGTCAAGAAGTATAGAGATGTGGTAAATGTCAGGTTCTGGATCTGAGAGAGAACAGATTCCATAATAGATAATAAGATGTCTGAATAAGGCTAACAACATGGGAAAGGGGAGGGATTGGCCAATAGTTCTGATAGTATAATACAAGATATCAAAAGTGAAGGAGATGCTTAAGGAGGAGTAGGATTTGCTAGAGATATATATAAGAGGATTTAGTTGGAGTAGTAAAAAGGGAAAGGCTGACTTTGAAGGAGTTTGATGCTAAAATAGTAGTGGAGATTAACAATAGCAAGAGATTTTATCTGAATCAGACAGCTTGGGATAGGGCTCAAGGAAGACAGTAGTAAAGAGAGTTGTTTGCAAGTTTGAAAAAGGGTCCAGAAGTAGTGAGGACAACTGAGGTAGCTGAGTCAAGGGCCAGCACCTGGATAGTAGAGATGTCAATACTATATAAGGTGAACTAGAAGAGAGTGTTACTTCAGAACAAAGTAAAGTAGCTAAAGATATAGTAATAAAAGAAAGAGTACAGATCCAGTATAAGGTCCTGATGATAGAGAGGGGAGACAAGTTATAGGTATACAGAAGAAGGACTGAGATAAGTTAGTAAGAATAAATGACAATAATAGTCATGGAGTTAAGAGACAGAGGTGGACTCTGGAGAGGAGATATTGTGGGTGAGAAATGGCTATCAAAGATGCTATCAAATATAATGGCTGAGGAGTTGGGACAGATTGATTTTTATATTACTTATTAGTGAGATATACTGAGAAGATATCTTATGAGGAGAAGAGGTAGTATGTAGGCTCTGAGATAAGTTGATGGCTGTACTGCTAGAGGAGAAGAAGTATACAGTTGATAAGAAGAGAGAGACAGAGCTTTTGGAGATTGCAAATAAGTATATAGTATATCTGTGAGATCTAAGAAAGGAAATGATAAATGGTAAATAGTATATGAGAAATATAGGATGTCTATTGAGATACTGGATAGAGAGAACTATCAGGAGATATTAGTAGCTCTAGATTCTCAGTAGAGAGAGGTGATTGAGCTTGAGACTGAATGGAATTTAGATGTAGCTAGTAATATAGTGAGTATGAAATTGTAGAGTAGATCAATCTTCTATATATATTATTCTCTATTAATAGTACACTATATTTTTTCTCTAAATATCAATAGGTTAAGAGAGACAGGAATATTTTCTTTTAGCTGTAAGGGCTGAATACTGATTTGTTCTTACTATAGAATATGAGAGATGATGAGGACTCAGATAATAAGACTGGATAAGAAAATGGGAGGAGAGATAGTGTGGAAAGACAGGGTGAGCATTTTGGTCAGAAAAGAGAAAAGAGATATTAGAGACATTGAACACTGGAGTGGTAGAGTAGTGTAGTAGATATAGAGGAGAGTAGGTTGGAGCTTAATAATTATTGAGTCATACTACTGTCCAGTAGAGAGAGGAGTTCAATTAGAGTAAATAAGTGGATTATATAACTTGAGCAGACTGGTGGAAGCAGGAATTAACTGTTTGGATAGAGACTTCAATATAGTCTATAATAATATACTAGACAGAACTAATAGTAGATAAGTATTGTCTAGAAGGAGTAGGGAAATAAAAAGTTATAAAGAGATTAAAATACTTAGCTCTTTAATAGATACTGGCTGACAGGGGTAAGGAGATAACAAGATTTATATATATTGAGTAGATGGGTTTGGCTCTCAGATTGACTGAATTCTGACTACTGAGTGATGAGAGGATGATGTCTGAGAATCATTAGAGACTATATGGTATCTTTAGTTTAATTATTAGACTCTCTTGAGATGGAAAAGATTTGGGAAAATTGAAGAGAAGTCTGGTTATTAGTGTCTGAATACTTTCTTATTAAATAGGCTCTCTTTGAGAAATACCTGAGTAGTAGACATTAGATCCAGCAATCATGAGCAATGTGTAGCTAGTCTTACTATAGGGGATCAGTAGTAGTAGCTGAAGTCTGATGCTCAACATTTCTGTTGAGAGCTCAAGAGAGTGCAGAGTACTCAGAGAAGAAGTTATATAAGATAAGCCTTATACTGATTGGAGGGATTGTTGGTAAAGTAGACTAGCTTACTAGAGAATAAAGAGATGTTTGATTAGTAAGTTTAGTATATTTGGTTAGAGATTGAAAAATTACATATTACTGATAGACCAGGGGGCCTTTGTTTTATAGACTTTACCAAGTGCTTATACCACTAGAGAGTGTGGTGGCTGAAGTATACTAGTGAGCTGAAAGAGCACAGTTGAGTCCCACTTATGGAGAGAGTATAAGAGATATAGTTCTTTACCAGGGGAGCATCCAGTGACTTGCTCTCTCTAATGGTACTTGAGGGAAGTTATAAGATATATTTTAGAGACTTCTGGTAAAGAGTGGTTGATAGGGTCCATTATATTGATATTTAATAGCAGTAGGATAAGAGTAAGAAGGACTGGAGACTCCAGATATAAAGGTGGAACTATCTTCTGTTAGAAGGTACTCTGGCAGACAATTACAGTCTTGAGGATAGTATGAAGTATCTTCAGGAATAAGAGAGAGATCTATAGCCAGAGGTCTGGCAGATAGTGGATATTAGCAAAGAGTAGAACTAGACTAGTATCTGATTATAGAGAAATATAGTAGTATAGTAGCTTCTACCTAAGTTTTGAGTAGTATAGTGGAGATTTCTATAGCAGAATATAATATTGTACTTTGGTCAGAGTATTTAGTGAAAGAGGGGGTCTTTGACTGTAAGGAGTACTTTAATATTAGAAGTAGAGTAGAGTAGTATAGACCCCAGAACATTGGCTGAGAGAAGTGAGATCTTGGTAGACTTCTGAATAGTAATTTAAGGCTAGCTAAGGGTGTGATCACCTGAGTAGAGGGTGGAGAGTTAGTGGGCTGCCCTTCATTTTTTTTTTTTTTTTT